>JACXSJ010000504.1:247273-262908 GCA_014851325.1 Pentalonia nigronervosa | reverse complement strand
ATTTTAATAATTCAATTTAAATTAACTTAATTAATTAATAACAACTAACTTGCAAACTCTCCTTTTATAAGTGTCTCCAATGGGTGACTTCTTTCTTCAATCTTTTCATGTCATTGTTTACTCAGAGCCTATATGCTTATTGTGTCATCTGATACAGATTGTATATTTTCATTTAAAAATAAAAAAAAAAAAAAAAAAAGTATTCTGTGCATTATTATTGGTGTAACTACGTAAATATAGACTAAATATAACTTATTGACAAATCTTAAATTATTATTATTTGTTCATAATTATTATAAATAATAACCCTTAAGTTGTATACCATTTTCGTTCATAGTGATGCTGCAGATCTAGTACTTAGGCATATACGGAATTGTTTATTTTGAAATCATAATAAGACTATATATGATATAATTATGTATATGAATAAAACAAAAAATCGAAAATGCGCACAGTAATACAATAATACTTTATATTCATAATGTTAAGCGCGACTAATATCAATGATTTTACTTTGACTTTCAAAATCTATACAATACGTATGGGTACTATAGGTGCACACATAGTTTACGTAATGTACACTTTATAATCATACGCAAATACAATCATTCATAAGCAACTTGCCAAGAGTTGCATGACACTATAAAAATGTGCACATCATACATAAACTATTTGGGGATAACGTTGGACATTTTTGAAACCCCTTATTGTTTTTACAACTTTTAACTCTGTAATTCAAACTATACAGTTGCATATCAACTTATGTTGGGACATTACTGAATAAACCACATTAATTAGTCCGAACAAGTACCTATAAATATGGGAAATAAATCGGAGCGCACCTATTATAAAAGAAATTATCAGAAAACCGACACTGACCTTTAAAATGGAAAAAAAACGTTGAGTTCCGGAGCCGTTCCAAGATCGGTTCCACAGCACCGAACGTGAGCGTTTGCAAGTTATTGTATCTGATGTCGACGAACTTGAGCTTGTCAAGATTATAGAACGTGCGGTCGTCAAGCGCGGTCAATCGGTTTTCCGCCAAAATCAGCCGCTGGAGAAACTGCAGTCCGGAAAATCCCCTGCCGTCGATCACTTTTATGGTGTTGTCCTCCAGCACGAGCTCCTCGAGGCATACCAGCTCGGCGAACGCATCCGGGCCCACCCGGTCCAAGTGGTTCGCCCGCATGTCCAGCCGTTTGACCGACACCAGGCCGAGGAACACATACCTGGACAGCGATCCCGTCAACCTGTTGTCGGACAGGTCGAGCTCTTCCAGCTTCCGCAGCTGCTCGAACGCCCCCTCGGCAATGTAGCTGATATTGTTCCGATCCATGTACAGCTTCCGGAGAGCGGGCAATCGGGCGAAAACGTCGTTGCTGATGCTCTCGATGGCGTTGTCGCCGAGTGTGACCACGCGGAGGTCTTCCATGTATGCGATCGAGTCCCGGGCCAGCTGCACGATGTTGTTCCGGACCAGAGCCAGGTCCTGCAGTCGGGACAGGTTGGCGAACGCGTGCGAGTGCACTGTTCCGATGTCGGCATACACGATCTCCAACGTCCGGAGCTCTGGCATCCGGGCCAGCGCCTCAGTAGGCACGAACGACAGTGTCTTCGACGAGGTGCCGCGCACGTTGAACGTCAGTTTGGTCACGTTGGACTGCGACCCGAACTCGCGCCACACGGCAGAGTCGCGAGGCTCGCCGTCGTTGAACACCCAACAGTCGGCCGACGTGGCCGCGTGCGATTTCGAGTCGTCACAGTAACAGTACAAGTTGATGGTGGTCTTCTGCTCGAGAGCGCACACGTTTATGTTGGTTTCAATACCGCTGCTTCCGCCGTTCTTGTCGTCGTCGGGGTAGCTCCGCACGCCCGGTCTCTGGTTTTTCATTCTCCGGTTCGACACGTAACCGTGGTTGTCGTACACCAGGACCGCGAACACCAACCACAGGACCACGAACTGTTGTTGACGCGCCATCTCCAAAAATCTGAAAAAAAAAAATTATCGTAAAACAAGCCTAATTATTCTTAAGTATTTGCCAGTCGCAGTTGCATGCAGTATACAACGTGTTCGTCTGTTTACGCCTAAAGGAATATCATCGGTAGTATGCGTTAACAATTATATATTGCCCCCACCTGTCGATTGACCCGACGACACATTGCCGAGAACCAGCTACTCGATGCTCGAAAAAAAAATGGATTATCGATGGCTTTTAAACGGTTTATGCGGTAAAACTCTTATAACTCTTAGGTATATATAATTTTCTTTAAGTTGTTGTTGTCACGACACAGTATTTGTTTTCTCTAAATATTAGTATATATGCGTATCATTATACTTGCATGGAGGTACCTACCCCCAACGACGTTTAAATAGGGTTTCCTGTCGTGCGAACGTCTCACGAATAATTCACAAACAACGGCGATGACATAATAATGAAATATTTATACGTAATACGCGCATTTCTTATAGTATACGAATCGATGGAATATTACCTTACGAACAGCATATTTTATATATTATACATTATTGGCTTTCGTTTTGTCCGTGTGTGTTTTGCCGTGACGTGTCAGAAAACAACCGTACGGCAAAAGCCACTGTGTATATAGCGCTAACGGGTGAAGAGCGAATATATATATATATATATATATATATATATATATATATATATATATATATATATATATATATATACAATATACATATTATATGGATTATGGGTTGCCTTTTTTTCTTCTTTTTTATTCGCTTCCGCCACCCTACTTCACCCGTATACAATTGACCGCAAGCCCTTCTCACAAAAGGAATTGTTGGCCATTCCGTGTGTAGTTCGCCGTTCATATCCTATATGTGTGTGTGTATATATATATATATATATATAGATGTATGTACACATGCTCATTCAATATTGAAATGTCCATTGTGCTTTACGTGCTCCCCACGCGGTGTTAGTATACATACACTGTTTGTTTTAATATTGCAAGCGTTTCGCCTTTGACGGGAATAAAAAAAAATTCACTGAGTTTGCATGGGTGAAACGCACGGGTCGGCCATAATTCATGCGCATGTAAACGTCTCGGGATTCGTGCCGTTGCGTTGTGATGATGTCGAAATCGCTAGATAGTAAGTACACCAGCTATTTTGGTATAATAAGACAGAGCTCGTGATATTTGCTTCGACTTTTCAAAAATCCACTTCCCCCCCCCCACCCCCACCACTCAACGCCGCCGAATCACATTATAATATTACACGATTGGAAAAATCTTAATTAGATGGGCGTCGCCGACACAAGTGTTTTGCGAGTCCCCCCTACGTGGGCGTGGCTGTCGTCGTGTTGTAACCCGAGGGTTCTATATTATATACTGTATGGTGCCGGCGGTGAACTCTGCTGGAGAACGGTAATAATTGGAAAATGATTCAATTATCGTTTGGCTAGGCACCGTGGCTTACAGAGAGTGATTCCGCTATGGCGTTTCCACGAAATCAACGCGTGAAATGTCAAATCATTTCTCTGACTACAGAGCCAACAGAACAAAACGCTAATGTTTATCATATAATAAATGTACCAACGTCATACCACGATAGTATTATTAATTAAAAAATCATACGTTCTTTTCGAATCAACTAGTGTATAATTATCCAAACATTAGTATGCATTCTAATTATATCCTAAAGTTAATAAGACATTTGAATATTTTTTAGTATTTTTTTACGCTTTTGCAGTTTTACAACACAATTTTAATTTGTCGCCAATTCAAGCACTGGAAACACTGCAGTATATAAATACAATATTATCGTTCAAATAAAATTGCAATAACGATTGATTCTTAAATAGTACAAACGTATAATATTTAGATTGGATGATATGACGATGTTTGTCTGCCGGTATTTTCATGAAATCCTTGTTAAATGGAAGCCACGACTATTATTATACTACGAGCGATCTAATTTAAAACAACGGTGACGTTACGCGTAAAATATTTATCATGTACACAGTATATTTTATGGCAATATTCTAACCGATAAACTACGCAGCAATATCGACATAATACCGTTACGAGTTTGAATAATTATTTATAGTGATAAATTTTGTACGAGCTTTATAACACGATATTATATTATTATTATAAGAATATTACAATTATAAAATTATAAAATAAAGTAATATACTAAATGCAGGTAAAGTAGCGTAGGTACTTATCAAAAATAATTGGAAGATCACAAAGTGGCACGTGCTCATTGTTATTGTATGTTGAAATGTTCGCTGTACCGTTAATCGTTGATTGGATGATGTTAATAAATGAATCGTATACAAAAGGTTATGCAAATAAAGTAAAAAGAGAACAATCCCTTTTTTTAGAAAATCGATTATTTGCTTTATTCAGTTATAATGTGGCTGTCCAAACTTTTGTTATACCAAAGACACTTA
Source organism: Pentalonia nigronervosa (assembly GCA_014851325.1). Lineage (NCBI taxonomy): Eukaryota > Metazoa > Arthropoda > Insecta > Hemiptera > Aphididae > Pentalonia > Pentalonia nigronervosa. Next base: position 258,481 of record JACXSJ010000504.1, on the reverse strand, counting down.
TTTTTCATGACTGAGATTTACGAAACATAAATAAAATAACTTTGTTTTGATTATAAAAGACATATACAATATACAGTCTAAAACTATCCGGTGTACACAGTAATATTACTATACTCGTATTTGTACGTTACTCTAAAAATCCTACAACAAATTAAATTTTTTATGTGTTTGTAGAACAATAGTATAAAAAACGTTTTTTTTTTTTTTTTTTTATTATTATTCGATTTTTATAAGCTTATTGTACACCAATTCCATATGCATTTGCTTGTGCTTTATAAATTAAACAAATGAATTATAATTTAATTGAAAAGCATATTATATTGATATATCACGTAATAATAGAAATATACAATGTCTCACGTGTACTTAGATCTTTGAAATAATCGAAAATATACTGTTTGCAAACATTTTACAAACGTAATTTACTTTTTTTAGTACAAATAATATCATAATTTTAGTCTTTTAAATTAACAAAAATTAAATTATTTATAAAAAAAACTGTTTTTATTACTTTTACACTATTTAAACTTAACTCAAAGTAAAAAGCTGTTGGTTTAATGTTCCACATATCACAAAATTCACAAAATACTCTCAACATTTAATATAAACCAAAACTAAACTAATAGGTAAACATTTAAATATCTTTAAAATCATATTTCTATGAGTAACTGTAGGGACTTCATGCCCTAAAAACATATAATATGCATGAATTTATGCCCAAAAATATGCAAAAAAGCTTAAATATGCATTAAAAAAAAAAAAAAAACCAAAACATTTAAATTACCAAAATTAGATATATTTTTGAGTTAAACTGAAAAACACGGTGGCCACCTACGTGTAAAGTATTTACTTTTATATCCGATTCGAAAAATAAAATAATACAATACATTATTATATCGTACAAACATTACAGTAAAAATTATAACAATTAATTTTAAAGCAGTGTAAATATATCTATTTACTTTAATAATATAATATTATCGTGGAATATAATCTACTATATTATAATCGACTTATTATATTTTAACATACGAATTGCTTTTTATTTGTAATAAGTGCTTGATAAAAGTCGGTTTAATTCAGACTCTGAGAAAATAAAATAATTTTGTATAAATTGTTATTTATTACAAAATGTATTTTGAATATGAACGAGTTCATTGTTTGTAGCTATTACAACAGATAAACGTAAACTAATTAAGTTACCTACAAGACATTTAATTATAACTTGGTTGTAATATTAATATAGTATAACTAGAGTCATACAAGACAGAAAATTGTACGCGTTGGAATTATTTAAAGATTAGATACCTAAAAATACTGATTTATTTTTATCGTCACGTATCACAGATTAACTAAATCATTCGTTTATTTCAATTTAAATAATATTCGTACGTAGGTACTTATAAAAAGTATATATAAGTATATAATATATATATATATATATATATATATATATATATATATATATTTATATTTTAAGTACTTACTTAAAAGCAGTATCATGTCAATTATTTGAACTTCTATCTACATGACATTCCTCCACTAGTATATTATACAGATAGGCTAATCTTACAAATTATTTTTTTTATCTTTAAATTAAGACACGTGCAACTTATTTAAGTTTTAAAATATACTCTGAATTCTTTGACTGTATTTTATTTTTATTATTAATATAACAAATAATAGTTTATTTGTAATTATTAGTACGTCAATTCTTACATTGTTGGTTATGAAACGATTTTAATCTATTTATTTTAGATCAACGCATCATTAGTCAATACTATATAATAAAATGTTGAACATGTTTTGTTCCCTTATTTAATTAATAGTTTTATTTTTCTCACTCTAAAGACCATAGTCTTTAAATCCCGACTCGTATAGCGTTTATTAACAAAAACCAATATAGTTATTAGACTATTATTTATATCAATATAATATATAGGTAGTCATATTATAGACGGAAAATATAATACATATTATATGAAATCAATAAAAGATAGTTTGTAAAAAAAAAAAATCAACTTTCATCAGATATTTGCAGGCGGGAATGTAGGTGGTGTTTCATACGCATGTATATATTGTTTCCTCTAAAAATACTCATAAGAAGGGGTCGACTACCCTCATAAAGGGTCGTCCTCCGCCTATACACCGTTATTATAACCAGTGTATGCAAATTGTATTATGTTAGTAAAGCAGCACCGACAGCAGTACATAGTAACAATCAGAAAAACTGTAACAGTTGGGTCGTGTATGGAGGTTGGTTTAATTCGTACAAGCTCTATTTTTGGGGGGATGAAGGCGCGCAACGTTAATATTCTGAATACACTTTGTAGGGAATCGGTCGATTTTTCTCAAGACCTTTAAAGTAGGAAAAAGAGAAGAGCGTTTAATATTTTATTTGCAGTAGAATGAAAAATCATTAGACTCTCTCACTCTCGCCCTTCTCATCCCTCGTCCACTCTTTTCGCTTATCTCTATCTCTCTCTCTCTCTCTCTCCATCTCACACATACACTCAAACACACACGCTCACTCACCTTTTGCATGCACGCTGTGTGTGCGTGAGTATTATAGCGTGATATTCACTTAAGTTTACAAATTTTGTAGTTAATTCCGAGTTTGTTTTCTCAAGGGGCTCATGTGTCTCTCTCCTACATACCCTTACATTTGTATCATATTAGTATTTATTACAATATAACCGAATGTTGAAGTCCCAAGCGAACCATAAGAATTGGATATTCGGAAATACGGCTAAATTGAAATATAAATGCATAAATGGCGAGAAAGTGTTTCTATGAGATATAGGTAAGTAATACGTTTTCATTTACTAAAAAACGAGTTCCTATCTTTATAAAACTAAATATTTTTATCCGAAATAATTGCATAAATATGCATCAGTAATACTTTACAAAGAACTTTAAAATCGTACGTATGTTTTATTATTACACGTTAATTATTTATAAATTATTGTTTATATTGAATGTAGAGCATATACTTATATACTCCACACAAATAATATTCCACGTCATATATACAACGGATTATTTAGAAACCAGAGGTGATCATTTTAAACTCACCTTTGAAAAAAGCTGTTATACAATAGCCTTAGATCGCCTGGATCTCAATTAAAATACAATAAACCAATATCAACGATTTGTCTTATAATGCAAAATACATAACTGTCAAAATATATAATTGTCTTATATAACATGCAAAATAAATCATACCTATAATTATCCAATACACTAGTTATTATACACATCGACAACCCGTAGTCGCCAGCCATGGATATCTGTCCTAATACAAGGAAAATTTTACCAAACGTAAGTAAAAAATGTCAAATATACTGTAAAAGAATATTTTTTTAAATTCATAATAAAGACACTTTGAAAATCAATTAATTCATAGTTTAAAACTATAACCACTTATCTATGTCCCATCTACATCGCATGCCTGGTTATAAATGTTCACTATCCCTTCATAATCATTTGAATGTGCTATTTTAGCTACAAATTGAATAGTGAACTCAATTTTGAATTTCGAGATGCCATAGTATAAGTCCAATCTACTACCGAATTTTTCGATTAAAAATGCTTGAAACATAGAAAAAAAATAATCAATTAGGTACTTTATATATATGTATATTGGTATCTGATAATGTACATGACATATAATTGTGAAACATTAATTTGTAAACATTTTAGAATTTATTTATTTAATTTGTAATTTATTTAGTTTAGGAGTACCTAATATAAAAATTTGAAAAATAAAATTACCATCAAGTCATTGCTTTAAAAAATATAATCACTGAGTAAAAAAAAATATATTCTACTTTTTAATTAGAAAAATGATTCTTGCATAAAGCCCTAGAATACATATAAGTTAAACTTAAAAAATTGTACTTATAATTTAATATTGCTTGAATTTAATTATTGATAGCTACTAAAATATAACAGATGTTAAGCGTTGATAATTTTGTAAAGCAGTAGGTATAAAATCAAAATATCGTGTTTACAACAAAAATTACTATTATACTATTGCACAACATCGTTAAGTCGTTACAGAGCATTATGAAGTCGCCAGACGTTATTCAAGTTCGGTGGTGAAATTTCAATTCGTATTCTTTTTTGTTCCGAAAATGAATCCTAGTCACGTAAGTATATAAACCAACTAGATGAAAAAAAAGATGAGGTGAATAAGGTCTTGGGTTCTTAATGCCACCACAACTGACCTGCCAATCCAGTTTACATTAATAAAACTATCACAAAAGTTAAAAGTTCGAGAATATAAAATAAGAATTTATTTATAATGTGTGGCGTAAGATAAAATGGGCAAACTTTTACAATTTAGAAGTATAATTAACAAACATGAGCCAGATGATTTGAAGTATAATTTAGTTTTGTACTATGTACCTACGTGAATCCATTATAACAGCTGATTATTTAAGATATTATGGTGAATATTTCAATCATAATAAGAATGAATGAATAAGAGTTAAGTATTATTGATAATTGGTATTCATGTGCAACCCTTTAAAAATTCAATGAAAATAAGTCTCCTACCTTCTATTTCTAAATATAGGTCACAACCTGTTTATAATATATTATAATAGTAAATGCAAACTAAAAATAAAAAATAAAACGAAAATTGATTAAATAAAATTAATTATTAAAAAAACAAACTAATAACTTACTTTTTAAAAAAATATCTTTAAAGAATTCGTTTATATGAATTATAGGTAAAAAAATGAAATATTTTAATTTTTAAGATATAAAACACTGAACAAATTCCTAATCTAAATTTCAAATCTAAAAATATGTAAAAACCAAAATAATAAATGCATCTTTAAATAATCAGTGTCAATAAAATATTTTAATACGATAGGGTGATATACCATAATATAGAGGTATATACATGGGTAATGTATATATATTTTATGATTAATACATGGGTACATGACTAATCTTATTAATTTATATAAGACATATTGTGTATATTATAATTTATGTAGGTACCACATAATCCTGCGGTAGATTGAGGACACTGCGAGGTGCGTTAAGTAAGTGAAAGCAGAATATTAGGCACATGAAAAACATCGCAACGGTGGCCTATGTCAAAGATTTGTTTTTTTTTATAAATTTATTTGTAAAAATATGTATATGCTACATTCCTATTAATTATAATAGTTGTGAAATATGTAACCATTGACAACTCTATAAATAAGCAAAGATTTTACATAAATATAAATCCCATCAAAAATAGCACGTTCAGTTTTCTCAGAATTTATAACTTATAATATGTACGTAGGATAAGATGTTATATTATGACAGAAACCTTCACGGAAGTGTACTGAATAATTTCCAAATGTTTCATGGCCATCGGATAAATAGTGTAAGAGTGCATAAAGGGCATACAGACAAACATTAATTTATATATGCATATAGATACGTTAACTTAAATCAATTGCAATCACTTTAAAAAAAATGACAATGTTTATTCATTGATTTGATACATGCATTTACCACATCTGCCAGATTAAACAACGGCAATTATATTTTATATATAAAATAAAATACTAATTTCTATAATTTATTTCTACTATTACTATTATAATCTGTAAGTTGTAATCAATGGCAACCATTAATAAACAAAAATAATTTTCAGATTTCAATCGTAAATCTTAAAATCCTTGTGTGAGCCCCTCTTTAAAATGCGAATTTTGGAAAATCCTTTCTTAGTGCACAGTGAAATTATAATATTAATCTACCATCGAAATTTAAAATCGATAGCTTTAATAGGTTCGGCTCTCCATTAATTATGAGTCAGTCACTCGGGACACTTTAGAATAATTTTTTCCAATATATTTTAATAGTTATTATTCTATTCGTGGCGGAAACGAATCCAACAAATCAAAAATAATCAAAATAGGTCTAGCCAGTCTTGAATTATAAATGCTGTAACTAACCCGTCTTTATTTTATATATATAATAAAAGATTCTACAGCATTATGAGACTTTTAACGCAGAAGCTAAAATATGGGTAGCTAAATTGAAAAATGTACCAGAAAAAAACCGCCCAACTACACCATTGACTACATTGCCTGAAATTTCTTCTGATTTTTTTCCAAACATATGCAGTCCTTTACAAATTTTAACCACATTATCTGTTACAACTATTACAACTGAACGATTGTTCTCAACTTTACAGAGGCTCAAAACTTATTTAAGGAACAATATAGGACAAATTAGACTTACTGGATTGGCACTTTTTAACATATACCGAAACTATGATGTAAACATCGAAGAAGTTATAAATAGATTTACCAGATTACCATGAAAATGGGATTTTGTACTTTAATGTTCTACATAAAATAATACCTAATCTAATTCTTATAATTAATTTTTGGACTATTTTTATTTATTTAAATGAATTTCATATAAAAGTAATAACATATATTTAATATTGATTATTGTAAATTTTTTATAAACCCCCACCCCGATTTTTTTTTTGTGTACGTGCTAGGCTATAACAATCGATTGGCACTGCAGTAATACTGTGCTAAGATGTATCATAATAAGATCAAAATTATACATTTGATAAATATTAGTTGCAAAACCATAATTCCATACGTCATATAATTAAAGGCATTTGTTAACTATAAGTTTCAACGTACTAAATGGAATTCATAGCATCCAGGTCATTATTTGAACAGTTTGCCGTTTTAGAATTCATTGTAAATACAATATAATATATTATTACAACTGTAAATTCTATATTAATAACGTTAAACGAATAAACATTATTGTGTGTACAAATAGCTACAAAAATCTTTTAATAAAAATAAAAAAAAACAAAAAAAAACTACAATCCAAATATGAATTATATAGCAATATAAACAGTAATAGGTACGTCTATAATTGAAATATTAAAATTGATAAAACAATATGTTTGATTGTAACTATTGAGACCCTATAGAATATATTATTATTTATTATTTTTTATATATACTTGGCATATTTAATTTTTGATATAATCTGATATCTGCAGCATTAATACGTGGACTCTAAGGACGAGAGGAAAAGGGTATTAAAGTGTTACCTACTATAATAAATTGTAAGAGAAAAATCCCAATATACTATAGCTATCGATAGTTTCAGAATATAAAAAAAAAATTTCTCAAATAATAATGTATGCAAAAAATGTATTTGGTGTAAAAGAATATGTATAAATATGTATACTAAAAAATATAAGATAATATCAAAGTATAATGCTCAAATTTCATCATATTTTTCATATATGATACATTATCTAAGACTCACAATGTTCTAGCTAGCTTATACGATTTCAGTTTTTCCAATTTCACGAAAAGTTTATTATGAAAACACGTCTTACTGAAAATTACACTATGAACTAATTTATACGATATTATAATAACCAATAAATGAGTAGTTTATATAGAATTTCAAAATAGTACAATTTTTTAAACAGTTTTTAATTTATAATATAATATATATATATATATATATATATATATATATATATATATATATATATTATAAATTAATATTATTTAATATTATTTTTATTGACCAAATAGACTTGATCTATACTGTTAGACCTTACACTTTGAAACATAGTATAATTACATTTAACAATACAGAAGAAATAAACTTATCCAGTACGTATGTTACAGCCGATATCGATACACATGTGTGTTACCGTCTGTATCTTATCGCATTTTTAGCTTCCGATAGCAGTAACCAGAACATCACCGCAATCAAGGAGGTATGTTGTTTAATTACGGCCCCCACAACCATATTAGGCAAACATCCACTTGCTTCCCCCCTCCATCACGATGACCCTGACACCAAACCTACCCACACTACATCTAACACCCCATAACCATAACGCAAAAATCCTTTGCAAAAACTACCGCAAATGTGTCTTTCCCAAAAAAAGATCAAGCAATAATATTCAACACGATTTAAGATGTTCCACAAATAGAATATATTAAAACATTCAGCCAACTAACATCCCCAAATAATATAAAATTTGCATCACGCATTTTAAACAATAGGTTCTGCATATACTTCACAAGCAAAAACATCATTGAGCAAATCATCACAAAACAACCTTACATTACAATAAATAACAGAAATATCGTATCGTCGTCTTATCAACCCAGCCAAACGTATAATAATATCCAATGTCCAGCCGATTATACTACACTACGTAATTGCAAAAGCAATTAACAATCTTCAATTAAAATATTATCCCCAATTACATTCATGAAAGCCATATTCTCTAATGACAAGTTTGATCATATAGGAAGCTTCAGGCGTCAAATGTATATACACCCTGAGCACAGTGACAAAACTCCGAGCTCTATCTTATTACATTTCGACCAAACTGATTATCGTATATTCCTATCTGACGACACCGTGACTTATTATGCGTGTAAACAAACTGGTCATACAGATGGAAGTTAAAAAACTCGGACTGTGCTTTCTTTTCCACTCTAGTTGATACATTTATGCAAGAAAATCCTCAATTTGATATCAGCACAATCGAGGACGATACCACTTTTATTTCAGAATCCATTATCAGAGCTGCTGAAATCTCAATAGGAAAAACCTCTAACTCGTATAAAAAAACCAAGTCCCTTAGTGGAATGACGAAATAAGATACGCAATTAAACAAAAGAACAAAGAACAAAGCACTCAAAACATTCCAAATCTCAAAAAGTCTCTCTGACCTCATAAAACTTAAACAGCTCAGAGCTAAAACTTGATACCTACTTAAGTAAGACCTACTCTTGAAGAACTTTTTCTTTCAGTTTGGGACTTAAGACTAACTCATCTCTGATATGGCGCAGAGTCACTCCGCGGCCACTCAAAAAACCATTACATACATATTATGAAAGATACAGAATTATGCACCAATCCCGATGAAATATCCAATTTCTTAAGAGACTTCTTCTACCATAATAGTTCGAATGAAAACTACAACATAATCTTTATTCGAAAATAACGTACATATGAGGAACCAACATTCTATATCCAACATCAATCCCTTCTTAAACGAACTAACAAAACTTAATTCTCCAATTCAGTTAGCTGAAATGAGCAGAGTTTTAGCAAAATGTACTAGTGTCACCCCAGGACCAGATAGGATACCGTATAAATTTATCCACAACTTCCCTATATTTGCCTTAAACACAATTATTAAAGTATTTAACAAAATAAGGTGATCGAGACTTATACAGAAAAATTGGAAGCACTCAGTGCTCGACTTGGCAAAATTAAAGTAGAGGGACTGTGTTAACTATAAAAAATGAGCATCCCCATCACTTATTAAACGTTACTAAGCCTTAAAAATAAAAGTAGGAGTACGCTAAAATTTCTGAAAAATTAGTTAGGGGACTCCGTCCCCCTGCATCACCCCAGGTCGACCACTGGAAGCACTCTATAATCATTCCAATATTCAAACCAAAAAAAAAACAAATTTGAAATTAAATCATACAGACCAATATCACTCCTGAATACCATGGCAAAGATACTGGAAAAAATTATAGATTCCATATTCAGATGGTTCCTTGAAAAAAAACAATATCTTTAATTCTCGCCAGAATGGCTTCCGGAGACATAGAAGTACATTACATGACATACAAGAGGAAATACATTCAACTCTAACAAATATATAAAGCACTCATCCTATCTAATCTTGAATATAATTTTACCTATTTATAAATGCTAAGGCATCAGCACTTAAAATGATTGATACCATACACAATACAGGGTTATGACTTGTCACCGGAGCCTTTCGATACAGACCGATTCCCAGCATGCTCAATACAGCCAGAGTAGCCCCACTCGACATCAAGATCAAGTGCATAGCTCCATACTACTCGCAACCAGACACATCCAAAACAACCTCAAGGTAATGAGATAAATCAAAGATACCCTAAAAGACATTCCATTCTCACATTTAGATGTTATCAAAAACGAAATCATACAGACGCCTCCTTGGTTATTAAACAGCCACATTAACAAAAAACTAAGCGATTTTTCAAAGAATGACACCATGCCCATAATTTTCAATCAATATCTACATTTTCTCCGATTTTCATGATTATACTGAAATATACACGGACGGCACCAAAATGAAAAATGGGGTCGGAGCAGATGTAGTATTCCAAGACCACATCTCCACACTAAGACTACCTAATTTTTGCTCTATATACTCAACCGAGGCAATAGCAATTTCATTTGCCTTGGACATCATAAAAACAAGACTTATACACAAAGCAGTAATACTAAGCGACTTACTAAGTACTTTAAGGAGTATTGAAAACTTCTCCACCCCAAATGAGATTGCCAGAAAAATCCAGAATCAACTTAACGACCTTACACATTCCGGCTACTCTGTCATCTTGATATGGATACCTAGTCACAATCTAATTTCGGGAAACGAAAGAGTTGACGAAAAAGCACGCCAAGCTATAACCTCCTCTGATGCTATCAAACTGAAATGTTTTACCCTACATGACGCCAAATCCATAACGAAAATAATTTCGAACAATATATGGCTACAGGCATGGAAACAAGGTTCCTTAAAATTAAACGAAATTAAAAATACAATCCACACATAGCCCTCTTCATTGGATTTCACAAGGAAAATGGAAATATCAATCAACAGAATGCGAATAGGACACACAACACTATCTGATGAAGAAAGAAGACCAATCCATATGTGCTAGTTGCGATACACCTCTCTCAATTAAACACATTGTAGCTGAATGCCTTTTATTTGAAATGGACAAACGAGAAGTAAATGTATCAAACTTCTTGCAGAAGTCCTTCACCCAGACAACATAAAACATACGATAACCTTTATAAGTAAGACCAATCTTATCAATAGTTTATAATCTATAACTTGTATTGTAAATAATGTATCTTAAAAAAAAAAAAAATGTGAACCTTTAAACTCTTTGTAGGCCAATGGCTATAGACACTAGGCCTGTGCGATTTTTTTTATTAATCGATTATTTTAATCGATTATTCGATTAATCGATTATTTTTAACGAAGGATAAATAATCGAATAACCGATTAACCGATTATTCGATTAATAATCGAATATAATCGAACATTTAACTAATATTCGGTTATTGTAGGGAAAAAAATAATCGCGCAGTCCTCCTAAGTACAAG
>JACXSJ010000504.1:10431-247173 GCA_014851325.1 Pentalonia nigronervosa | reverse complement strand
ACACCGAGGTTTATTTATAAATAAAAAAAAATAAATAAATAAATAAACCTATTAGTTATTTTTTTAATTATTAAGTATAAATACATCTTTGTATTAGTTTGATTTTAAATTACTGAGATCCAACTTACATCATACAAGCAGTTTATTTTAAATATTGAATCCTATTTTATATAGTTATTTTTTATAAATCAATACGTATTATAATATATATATATTTTTGAAAAAAATTCTAAATTCAAATACATATATTCAATAAACCTAAATATGTCTTATTATAAATTAAAATTTTATTGTTTTTCGATTAATAACAATACTAATTTAAGCCCGAGTTTATAGTAAAAATTTCACCTACGACTAAATAATACTCCATGCTTATCATATTAATTGCACGATAATAATAAAAATATTTTACCATTTCTTTATGATATTATAATATTTAATACGAAATACGGACAAAGGATTCAAAAAAAATTCCTTGTAAAGTCATAAATAACGATAATATAATATTGAAATTGCGAATAACTGCTTAATTATATAATAATAATAATAATATTATGCTTGACACAATTACACTCATACACAATACACAAAGTCGATAAAGCCAGACAGGTTATAATACAACGCTAAAGTTGGAACTGAACTTGGTAAGGGGCTAGGACCGTTCATATAAGACGCAAATGAACACCAAATAACTGACAAATTATAAATAACTAATGAGTTATTCGCAATAAATCGTTTTGAGGCCGAATGAGCGTATGATAATAGTCATCGAAATTGAAAATGCCATACCTGCTATCATCTATTCGCGTCGATCTACATGCTCGTCGTTTGCCAACGACGGTGTTTATTAATTAAAAAGTTTTGATGAAACGAACGCGTACAACTATAATGTGTTATACATCATACACGATGTCTGATCCCGGACGAATTAATGTTTTATGTTATAATTTATGTTCGGATTTAAGATACATAATCAATCGTAAAAGTTACATTTAGGAGGTACCTATACCTATTTTATCAGGGTTTCACGTAACGCGCTAGGGCGGAACTGCGAAACAATGCGAGAATCGAAATCCCCAAGCAAATAAATACCAAGTTGATTTAATAACGGATATGATGATGTAATATGATTAAATCCCGTACGGATGTGAACTAAAATACGCGTATTCGTGTGTTCCGCTAAACAATCTGATTTAGTTTTGTAAAAAAAAAAATATACACACACACTGTGTTGGAATACCTAAGTCAAAACTTGCAGAGTCTATGCGTACAAACGACAACATACGGGCAATTCGCCTAGAATGTGATTCACCCCTATTTTATCCTTTATAATCTCGCGTTTATTCAAAATTCTATTTTTTTTTGTAATTTCTAAGTAGGTATATTCAAAGATCATATAATAGTATAAAATATTTATATTTTTTTTCACAGGATTTAAAGCGTGTCGTGTGGTGATACAAACTTATATTTTTTTTTTCAAGCAAGGATCTCCCATTTTACTGAAAATTATCAAGAAAATTAATATTTTGACAATTTTGATGTATCAAAATTCAAAATTTTAAATTAATTAACATTTCAAACAGTAAACCTTCCGAGATGATAGACTTTATTCTATTGAATATTTAGTACACTCAGTATAAATAAGTAGGTATAAGTTTAGAGGATACCTATAAAGGAGAGAGGGGAGTTATGATAATAGATAAAATATAAAATACACGAAATATTTATTCAAGTACTTATTATTTAGACGATTTTTAAATTAATTAAAAACACATTTAGTATACTAGTAAATAGTAATATTTGTTTTAATTATTAAAATAGACATTTATTGGGCTTTATAAAGTTTGTATTAGTGGTTATAACTATAATCGTTGTATTATCAGTACACTGTACCACTATTGTGTAGTGGTTTTTTTGTAATTATGTCTTTTAACGAACATTTTGTTGTACCTACCTAGTACCTAAGTACTTATAAATTATAAAACAATGTGTAAAATTCAAAAATGCTAAAATAAAAACTAAAAAAAAAATACTTAGATACTTACTCAACGTTGCATAACAATGATCCGTATGAAAATAAATATGAGTGATAAGATAAATATCTATCTAACTTTAAAATTACTTTTTACTGTTATACTTTGGCTGTAACACATAATATTATAATTTATAATACAATAACGTATAGTATAATCTAAAAATATTATTAAAAAAAAATAAAAATATTTACATCCATTGCTAATTTACTATTTTATTATAATTTAGTATTTGTATTAAATACTAGATGATTTGCATACTATTATGTATAATTTATAAACGCAATGCATATTTATCATAATTATTTTGATACACAATAAAAAATTATAAATTTAAAGTGAAACAAATATTTTTTTTTTAATTTAAAAATAAAAAAGACAACATAACATTTATACAAATTAAAAATTGTGCATGATACAAGCAGTATCGATTTTATGTTGGTCTCTATTGTTACTACTTATTTTTTTTAATTAATAAATGAAAATTTATCCTCCAAAAAAAATTGACATTTAACCAATTACCCACTACATATTTTAACGAATACATCACTGCCAGATTAATGTTACTCGTTTTCAAATTGATAAAGTTCTTGACAGCTAATGGATATAAGAGAAGATAAAATAATCTAAATAAATGTTATTGAAGATCACAATCAAGTGATTAATATCTGGAAACTTTTGTGTGATAAACGTTCCCCTCGGGATACCAAATATTGTAAGATAGGTATACTTTAAGGAAAAATAGTATAAATCAAATGAGTTTTAATTTTCGAAATGTTCTTTAGACACGATCGTTATAATACCTATACCGCTTTAATCGTTTCGCTTTGAAATTAATTTAAATTAATATCTTGGTAATATTCTGGAAGGTGAACACAAATTTGAGCATAAAATTATCTCTAAAGGAAAAATGTGTTTACTTATAGTGTCCTGGTTAAATATCATGTATCATCTAACGTATACAGTAAATGTATTCCAACTGAATAATCAACATTTGTTATATGCTTGGATTGCAAACTTCCCAAAGGCCATTACATAATTTGCTTAACACAGAAAACATACGAAATGAAAGCAGTATTAAAAAATTAATAACTCGTCTGGAATTAAAAAATAATAAACTACATCATACATCATTACACGTTTACACCCTAATTTTACTAAACATGTATAAGCTCTATATTTAAAAATAATTCGCAAAATATCAAACATTACAATGTTTTCTTATTACATATGTTCACTAAATAATTTAATGGATTTGTGTTTAAGTGCATTAAAATAGAATAATATTTAAATGTACATTCAGCTAACTGTGCTGCAAAAAAAAATTGAATTTTATATTATACTACTATGATATATAAGGTTATTAATTATCATTATTCGTTCTAAGTATATTGCATTTTGTTACACAGACTTGAATTTATTGAGACCATAGAAGTTGATTCGTTTTTTGAACTTGACACGGTTCGTATAATCGTATACTTACACACCATTTATATTAAATACAATGAGCAATATAATTGATAAATTTAAAGTATAAAGAAAACGGCTTGTTGTTTTCAACAAACGGTTACCCAGTGATGGTTAGTCCGACGTGAATGAATTAATAATTACTCGGTTTTTTTACAAAATTTATTTATATATTCTAAATAAATCTCTTCTTGCGGCGTCCCCAAGAATCTGGATAGAATTTATAAATAATGACGGTTTTTTTTTGATCGATATATATTTAAAACTAGCTGACCCGGCACACGTTGTTGTGCTATTATATTTCTAGAATGATAATAAAACATATAGTTAAAATTTCAATGTGATTTATTTAAATGGAACCTAAATCAGTAGAAAGTGATAAATAATGTAATGATAAATAATGTTTTTCGTTTTGTTTTCCGGCGCAAAGACAAAGAACGAAGACGGTTTGCCAACACGCGAACTGGCAATGTACAGCTGACCGTGCGAAAAACATGGAAATTCAAGATTGATCCCACATACATCCAACGATTGGACTTGCGATTTTTTATTGATTGTTATCGAAAAAGTCAATCGAACGAAAAACTGAATCCGCTTGAATTGGAATGGAAGATCAGTTAGAATAATCGAAATTCGTGGGATAAGGACTTCCTCTTTGAATTTGCACTTGATGATCGTCGCTTAAATTACATTTTCCATCAGTTTCTTGACGGACAATCACGTACCGTTGCACAATTTTGAATGATTCAAATTCCGCAACATGATTATGATCGATCCCACCTTCAGCTGTAAATTATGCGACGGAGTTCCAGGCACATCAAGTGAATTCAAAAATTCCGTCGAAAGTTGGTCGCTTCATCCTCGTCGGTCACGGTATCAATGGATTTGTACGAATGCAGTTTTCTAACGATTTGACTTTGAATAATGAAATTCAAGCTATTGACATCCTTATCCTTCACGTGTGTGTTATTCACATAGATCTCATGCAGAAATTCGAATTTTTCGCGTTAAAAAAATTGGGTTTTTCCGAAATTTCCTTTCGTTAAAACCTTTTCTTGACAATTACGAACAACTAAGAAAAATTGAAACAAATCGATCTAGCCATTTTCAATTGATGAATTGCTATACATTTTTTACAACATTTATATATATATATAGATAGATAGAAAGATAATAAGGACGTTTTGCCTAGTTGGACGGATGTGGATACAATTATTCTGGTTAAGATTTTATAAAGCGGAAGATTTTGGAAAACAAAGATCAATTATTTATTTATATTATAGTTTATATATTTTTATGTATTGCAATCTCAAGTCTCAAAAGTTAAACGTTAAAAGTTATATAAAACTACACAGAGTTTAAATACTGTTTACTATTCAGAATAATGTTAAATAATATTAAAAATATTTTATTTAGAATGGTATAATACAATATAAATATTAAATTATCTTTTGTACCAATAAAATAAAGATAAATAATTCAAGGCCAATAGAATACGTTGTAATATTTAATAGGTGTTTAATATTATAAGAAAAACGTGGTTGTTCAATTTTTCGGTAAATATCAAACAAAATTCAATGTTACAAAAAATAAAAATATTATTATTAAACAATTGCCAGTATTGATAATCTTAAGTCTAACCCAATATATAACGGTTGATAGGTTCTTAGCATGTACATAATTTGAAAAATAGTAACAAGATTATTATAGTGCACTCAACCTTAAAGAGGATTTATATTTAATAGATTACGTTTTGGAGGTTACTTAAGTGAGTGTTTAAGGATTAAGGAATATGTTATCTTTTAAAATTTAACTTAGAACGATTCTATGTGGAACTCTACTTGCAATAGGTTTAAACCTTATATATTAGCCCTCGAGTAAATGTTTGCACATTTTAATTAAACAAAACGTATTTTACAACTTTGATATAGTTATTGCTTATTGGATGAAATAAAATCATATAATGTAACTTCAGATCAGTTTTAAACATTGACATATTTTAAGACAGTGTATGAATTGAAACACATATTATATTCACCTAAAGATGTTAGTAACAATTAAATCCCACATTTTGTATTCAACATTTCGTATATAATTTTATTGAAACCCCGTATTTTTGGGCTTCCTCATTGTATATTAATATGGGTTGTTATACTGTACAACTTTTTAGAATTTAAAAATTCAAACTATTTTGAATATTTTATTATTAAATTTAGTTTGGACATTTTGTATTATTTACTTATAATACTTTATTTTTTGTGAAATTCCAACATATCAACACATAATTTCACTTTCAAATACACATAATACTTTGTCATTATACACATTTTTGTATGTACCTATAAATATTTTTATTAGCTTTCATCAATACTAACGGATATAAGAATAATTCATGTAAGTATGCTTAGAACTACAACAAACTTTTCAATTTTTTCATTCAGACAGCGTATATTATATCACTTAAATAATCAATTTTCTTACCTTTACATTTATATGATTTTTAAAATAATTTGAAGAAATCAATATTATTATTCATATATTAATTTTAATATTCAAAATTAAAATAGGTTAGTTTTTGTATTTTAAATTCTGAGAAAACGACGGATATAATAATGTACCTAATGGTTTAACAATGATATGTGTATTTTTAGTTCTTATCACTTTTTGAAGAAGTAAAAATGATTCAATTTAGAATTTCAAAAGTAGTTTTAAGTAGCGAATTGTAAATAGTTATTGGACAGGTACTTTATTAATTTGCCTTTCAAAATAATCGGTGAAGAGGGGGGGGGGGGTGTTTTTGACAACATTGATTTTGTTTTTTGTTATAATTTAAAAATTAATAATTTTAGAGACTTGAATTTTTCACTAAATATTGTATGGCATACATGATATTATTTTAAAAATATTTTGGTTATTTTTGTGATAGTTTTAAGCTTTTGAAAATTTTAACCTTTTGTGATTTTTGAATTTATGTATGATAAAATTGTTGTTTGTGAGTAAAAAGACTTTAAAATTTAATACAAGGTTTTTCGTAAAAATTAAATAATATTAAAAATACAAGAATAAAATTTCGGTTTTAATATCTTATTTTAAGCACAATACTTTTCTAAGATTTTGACATATACACCTATAAAAATCGAATTTCCAAACAATAAAGTTAATTAGTTATAACATATTAATAATTAAAGTTAAGTTAAATGAAGAACTCGCCAACATGTTATAAAGTTGCACAAATTATATAAATCAATGATTTTTCAAACACACAAATGTATGAGAATACGGATGTTCAATGATACTATAATCACCCTATATGTATGGGTAGTTTACATTAATTTCCATGGTAAAAATTTCCAGAAAAAAATTTCCGCAATCAAGAATATCTGACGCGAAAAAGTTCAAAATTAAAAGTGTCAGTGGTAAAATTGTCGAAAATCAAAAATTACCGAAACCAAAAATATGTTTAAACTTTAAAAAGTATTAAAAAATAATAAAAGAAGGACATCCCGTATAATGAGTTAACCTTATGAAACACTGTAAAAAACATTATATTTTGTGAGTACCTGTAGAAAATATAAAATGTAAATATCTGAAAAACTTACAAAAAAAAAAAAAAAATATGTTAATTTGCATGAAAAATTTAAAAAAATATGTGTGGAGTGTATGTGTAACGAAAAAAGTATTAAACACCTTAATATTCTTATTATTGACTACTATAAATATTAAGTTATACGTGTTAATCATCTGTTTTTTTTTTTAATTAATTAATTTTTTAAATGTAATCAATAATAGTATAGTTGTATGTGTTGAGTTAACTATTTCATCCGTGTGTTTATGCTATTTTTTGATTTTAAACAGCTTTGCCAAGAACATTTTTAATTTTGGACATTTATCACGTAGATTTTTGTATATCGCAAATGGTACACGACTGCGGGACATAAACACGGCGATTAAAGAGTAGCCTTATAAATAATATACCTACCGCATGTTTGTGCGCGATTTGTTAAGTTAATGACGGCTGACGATATATATATATATAGGTATATAGAAATAACAATACACAAAACCGCTACACGGGAAAATACATGTATATATATATATCGCATGGTCTCGGGGTGTGTTATTAGGAAAAATCAAAATTAAGTGTTCGAAGAAGAGTGGGTTGCAAGAGCGCGCGCAATATAAGGCACGAGCATCAGATAACCGCGAGTACGTAATTGCGCAGACGTATAGAACCACAGCGGCAGTTCACGTATACACGATTAATGGCCTGCGTTTTTACTTTTTGACGTGGTTGCCGAATGTACTTATATACATAGTACCGCAACGGATGAAAGACTAA
The DNA here is from genome assembly GCA_014851325.1 of Pentalonia nigronervosa. NCBI lineage: Eukaryota > Metazoa > Arthropoda > Insecta > Hemiptera > Aphididae > Pentalonia > Pentalonia nigronervosa. Next base: position 239,334 of record JACXSJ010000504.1, on the reverse strand, counting down.
CACGCGAAACGGAGCACTTTTAACTGACCATTCGGCGGTATATGCCGCACGTCCCCGAAATTAGGTGAACCTTTGAATTGCCACTAAACTTCTAACTTATCCGGTATACTCCCAAACATCCGATAAACTTTCAACTAATTTCAATTAATGGGTAATGAGATACGTATACTAAAATTAGTGGATCCTTTAAACTTCAAACTATTATGTATAGTGCTGCGTATAATAAAACATTTGAAGTGCCTATCTGATTGTTATCGACTTATAAATTATAAACTATCAGACGTGATTTTTTTATTTATATGTATTTCGATCGGAGTAAATGGTGCTCAGTCAATTAAAAAAAGAAACTTTTTCGTTACCAAACTTAAGTCTAAAAACTGACATAACATTAATAATATACCTACAACTATATTGTCATCCAATCCAATTTTTAAATATAAAATTTCTATTTTACTCGAAAAAGATAATATTAGGCAATGCAAACTGTCAAATTGATATATTTTTCACTTTTCATAACGAATATTTAAAAAAAACAATTAATTATGTAGCAAGAGTATTTATGTACATGTTTAAACGGTTCAAGTTGCGTAATTATGAAAAAAAAAAAATTCCCAGATGAGTACCTATAATTATTATTATTATTATTATTATTATTATTATTATTATTATTATTATTATTGTTCATATAAGATTTATAACTTTTATAAGTTTTAAACATACACTTTATTCTCTGTGCTTAAAAATTACTATAGTTTCATGTTTTATATAATAACAAGCTATTATATAATAAACCTACTTAAATTCTATAAAATAAAATTTTCTATATTGAAGATAAAATTTAAAATAATAATACTATGCAAAACACCATTAATATTTTTATCTTACCTTTTTTATATATTTGTCTAATTGGAACTCCAGTTTATTGTTTATGGTACTATCTGGACAAAAAAAGGTAAAACATTATTTACGCGAATAATTGCACCTGGCACTTGGTAAGGTAAGTATAAATAAAAAAAAAATGTTTCTGTGCATTGAACACGAATAAACTATCGAACAAAGTGTACAAATTTGTATGCGTAAAGGGCAGACGTTTTGATTAGGAATAAAATCTAACGTTCTAAATAATTGAATTGAAATACTATTGAAAATACAAAAATTGAATACAGATGAATATATCAAATGGCAGAAGCGATATTCCTTCCATTATTCAAGATTTGTAGTATAAAATATACATTTACAATTTCCATTTAAATCAAAATTATTTTGTTGCAGTAAATCACTGGGTATACCGAAATATTGTAAGTAGGAAACATTGGAATATTGCATAATATATTATATTATTACGGAAAATATTAGTGATTTTCATCAACTCGTAAAACTTTTTTTTTTTTAAGTTATTATAACTTAAGTATGTACCTATATTATAATAATAAATAATATATATTGTATATTGTACATGCAATAATATAATATACTTGTTAATTTGTTCAATTATTGTGATATTGTGTTCCCAATGAATATCTATTAAAAATTGAAAATCTTTATTTTAAAGTGATCCATCATCTTTAAATGTATTAAGTGACGGTAACTGACTTAGATGCGGTAATATAAAGGGACAAACCGAATAAAATTATATCGTTTTTTAATTACTCCTACTTTATAGATAATTCATTTAAACTCGAAAACCTAAAATAATTAGTAGTAATTTATACTCTAATTAATAGGTCATATTAATTGAAGCAAATGTATACCCAACTTTACATTTGTATTTGAAAAATTATTTATACATAAACTAATAAATTGTACACGTCATCATTTTATTTTTCCTTACAAAAATATATAGGTACCTATAATTAAATGTGTTGTTTAAAAGTTCTTTTGTTTTTTATAAACAGTTTTGTATAGATTAAATAAAAAAATAAAAAATGATTATCAAAATGACATTTAATTACGTTATATCTTAAGGAAAAAAATCGGAGAACTCGCTCTGCTGTATAGTAATTAGTTAAGTTAGGTATTAGGCTTTTGAGCTTATAATTATTTGCAAAAGACTTTTTTAACTTCCTAGACGACATTTGTGTAGGTAAAATTATCAATAAATACATTAAAAATGGAAATATGATGTCCCATAAACTAATAATAATGTATTATACTAAACACTTTCGAATGTGAGTATTGTTATGAAATTAAATTTTGTGTTTACTTGACAATCATACAAATGCTTGGAAGTCCTTGCTCCAATCACGACTATTGAATATAGATAAATATATATTTTTATAGGTTCCTTTAAAATGTATAATGTTAGCGTATATCATACCCAATGGGTTTTATAACGTTATAGTGAAATACCCATAATGTCGTAATCTCGAAGTAGTCAATAATTTTCCTTGTAACTTGTTAACTTACTACACTTTACAAAATATGTTATAAGTACTCGCACGTCTACACTTTATACACGTAACTTCACAGTATTGGACAGGTATTATTGTTATAAGTCTTTGACTATGATACAATATCGTGTTATTATCGATCAGTTTTGTTAATCCAATATTATTATATTGTATAATATTTATGTTTTTATACACGCTGACTTTTTCGATTGATATACTCAATGTAAACGTCTCCGAATTCAATGGATGAAACAATTATTTTATATACTGCCAAATGATACCGTGTCGAAAAATTCGTTCTCAAAACCTTTATAATCATCGTATACTATAATAGTAGGTACCTTCTATGTACAAATACGGAGTGACACAGGTCACGGAACACCCGCAGTCCCTGTAAACTTTTTTATCTAATATTATATTTTGAAAAAATAATATTTTTTCAACACGATCTTTTTATTATTTAAAAATATGTTACCGTCGTCGAAAAAAAAACTTAATTGATGAAAAATAGCATAGGTACAAAAAAACGTAAAACTGAGTGGTACCGCGGTATAGTCACCGACATGACCACCGCGGTGTTCGGTCTTAAAAATAAACCTGCACGCACCTATAGTGGTTTAGTACCTAAATACATGCGTTGCGCATAATAAATTTCATGGTCGGATGTCGTTTTCGCAGGGTATCGGATCCGAATTGCCGCAGGGACGTGGCGAATGCTAGACAGTTAGCCGACGATGAATTGGCGAGAGCAAAAGCGCTCAAATCGCGGCCGTACGAGTTTCCCGAGCCCTACGACCCGGCTGGAAGATTGAGATTCGCGCTGGGCAAATTGAACCACGCCGAACAGTGCGCGCAGGTCGCGGTCGATGTCGGCCCCGACATCGTCTGCGGGTGCTGCAGAGAAATGTCGGCCGACACGGGCTGCAGGGAAGAGGCGGCCGTCTCTATTGCCGAAGCCCTGTACGTATTAAGCTTTCGAGAGGCCGATACGATGTTGGCGCACGCCAAATGCACACTGCCATCGGAAACTTACAGTCTGCTGTGCACAAGGTACGCCGAACTCAAGAAAAACGCCTGTCGATTACGACATCCATAATTAATATTAAAAAAAATTTGCTGTAAAACAATAACAATCAAAATACGCGAACGCCGCAATTATATGCACCTGCTCTAAGCTTACCTTCTTTTATATATTACGCAGTGGTGTATTTAATTGTGTGTGTGTGGGGGGGGGGGGGTGTACCCATTTCTATAGTTTTTCTCTTAGCGTATGCTCATTAAATGTACGGCCTTCCTTATGAACTCGGCTATTAAAATTTTCTAAAACGAAAACAAAATATTGTATAATTATTATTTGTAATTTTCAATTCTCAGACGGTATTTAGTAGATATCGAGTGATTATCAAAAATTATTTTGATAACTATTTACGTTTTATCCACCTTAGTCTGTGTATGTGTGTATATTAAATTGTATGTGATTTTTCTGAATTTAAGTTTCCGAAAATAGAAGGTGACATCAATGCGTGGCTCCTTCTTTTTGCATTTGTCATTGGGTTTTCATGATTTTTATTTAGAAGAGTACTACGATAAATATCCTCAAAAATATCAAATATAGGTATATGTAACTGATAGTGAAAATAAAATCTGCCAGAAAATAATTATTTCAACTGGAGCGAGAACAATTTGTTTTAATAACTAATAATAAGGATTTTACCATTAAAGACCTTAATGTAACGTACCTACATGAAAAATGAGTAACAAGTATTCTCACAAACTTTTTTAGCAATATACATCAATGATGTAACGTATATTTTATTCTATACCGACCGATAATTAGTGACTGATTATTAGTGGTTTCGAAAATCATCCTCGGAACACTGCATATACCCATGCGGGAATTTCCCCCTCTTCGCCTCCCCCCGCCAATAGATTTCCCTTTACTGTCCCATTCGGGATCGATTACTATTGTATATAGGTACTTACAATCTACATCCCGAAACGAATTAACAGTGTCTATGAACATGGGTGTTGGCTTCAAACCTCGTTAGGCTCAATAAATGTTGTCTAATGTGCATTTATGTAAATCACTATAAAATGACTATTGAACGAAATCGCGATTGATCGATTGATATACGACTACGATCGTTTAAAATATTGAATTATAAATTATAATTCATATAAAATGAATAACAGCCGACAAGAACAGTCCCCACCAATAAAAAATAATAATTAAATAGTGTTAAACCGATTACTTTATATTATAATATAGGTATATAATATGAATATTGTTATAAAAAAGGAGTAGGCATCACTAAATCAATCGAGCATACAAATAATAACAGCAATACAGGTATGCGTAGATAATTTCTAGAAAAAATAATATTTAAACACCAATGCGCATTCATTTTTTATCTGTAACTTTATATGACGACAACCCAACTGTTTACATATATCATCAAATATTTTATCAACCCACTATAATATCACTACAATCGACATACACGCCACTATATTACACGTATAATATAGGTGTATAATATTATATAGTAAATATAATAATAATATTACGATCGAACTAATATTGTACATGCTGCGCAACCAATATGCAATTAAAATTAAAGTTTAGAAGAGAACTTTGACTTGCGTTAAAGACCAAATAACCACAAAAACAACTAGGTATAACAGTCGTATAGACTTTGTTTAAAAATTGATTTTCGTACAAAATATTTCGTGTTAAATGTACATTTAAAATATAGTTGCATGTCATTTAACCTAATCTAATCTGTTCTACAAGCCATTTATAATTTGATAAAAAAAAAATCATATTGTACAAATATTTTTTAACTATAATATACTGTTGTAGATATTAGTACTACCTATTCCACGGTAAACGAAAAATAACACACTACAATGACACAAAAATATTATCCAATTACTTGATACGTTTTAAATATTTCGAAATTAAGTTATGAGATTATTTAAATAAATTACATTCATATTATACTATAATTGTCAATAAATTATGTTTTTCAATCTGAATTCTTAATAAAATGAAATCTTCAATTTTAATAGTATACATTACACGAATTATAAACATATTATAAGTGTATTGACTGATAACCTTGTCATTGATGCCAAAATTAATATATATCGTATAATATCATTTTAAACCATTAGGAAAAAAAATTGTAAATACCAATAATCCGTCATTTTTCTAATCTAAATTAATTTAAATCGGATATTGATGAACGGAGACAAAAATGTATTTTATATTTTTATTAAAAATATTTGTTCAACAATATTGGAATGTGTATAATACGCGTATGGTTTTAATTAAACAGCAAACAAATTTTTTTTAGTAAAACTAGTTCGTCGTAGCATTTTTAAATAAGATGATTGAAAATCGAGTCTAAATAGATGGTATTTTTTTCGTCAAAAAATATTGAAGAAACATCAACAAGTGAATTCCGTTATAATGTATTTTTGAATGCCATAATCTATTAAAACTTTCAAATTTAATTGCACTACACTATTTTGCGAAGAATTGAAGAGTTGCCAAGTAAATTTGCATCGTATTCCGTCTATTTTTTTTATTATAGATCCAATGTGAAAACAGTTGATAAAAAAATTATCTAAAATATTCACTTATACAATAATTCTTAGTCCTAAGTGGTTATGAATATTGGACGTGAACGCACACTCTGGTTATAACTAATAAACAACACAATATATTCTTAAATGTATTCATACATCTTGCTGTATGGGTAAGAAGTTGTATACTTAAATGCATATTAATATAATATTATAAACAAAGAAAATATGATGTAGATATAATAGGTAAATGACATAATTATTCTTGCAATAAAATAATTTTCTATTTAAGAAAATAATTTCTTGTAAAGAATCATTTGCATGGCCAACAAAATAAATTGTCCATATATTACTACGATACTAATTTAAATTATTGATACTATACTATACTATACTATGGTTATAGTAAATGATACAATTTAATGAAGAATATAATATGTCCTTAGAATACTGTGTCGTATTAACCCTAAATAAAAAAGATGGAATCCATATCTTAGTCTCTCCATTTTAAATCATAGACAGTATACAGAATGCTCTTAATCTTAATAGCATATTTTAACTTTAAAATTATAAATATTAACAAGAATATACGTCATTTTAAACAACTATCTACAGAAAAAAAATGAATTTGATAATGCAAACAAATTAATGGGAATTGTTGAAACTAAATTGAAAATTCATATTGAATAAGAGATAATATTTTTCTACGGTTTAATAAATATTAGAGAACAGCTATACTATACTAAATCGATCATTTTAATGGTCGGGGATGTAGAGTAAACAAATTGCCTGCAGAAACGAATATTTTAAGTTTCGTAGTTCCTCGGCATAATGTAAACTCTTACCCTTTGTAGTTTGTACGCAGATGCATAAGTCATTAAAAAATTCACAATAGTCAACAATAAAATTGCCATTTTTGTATCATTTGTTACCTCGTAAACCATATGTTATGATAAATTACTAAGAACAATAAAATTAATAATGGGGTCTCAATATTTTCACGACTAATACATTTGTTATAAAAAATATTAATCATGCATCATTTTTTCGTTATACTTCCTGTAACGGCTTAGAATAAAATTTAATGACACATGTTTAATAGAAACAGTTTATTTATTCCGTAATGCTAAACGATGCTATTGATTTCAGTGCAATATTTTTTTTAGAAATAGGTACTTTTAAGATATTAAAATGTTATATAACAAATGCATTTGATTTGAAATCGAATAGAGAATACACTTCAAAATGTTTGTACGGTTTGTTTATATTCTACCTAAACCAAAGGCTCATAGAACCAAAAAATATATAAAAATGTGTATATAATTCGATAATGATATTCAATTATAAGTAATTAAATAAAGTACACTCACCGACCGAGAAACTTCTCAAACTAGGCTTGCGAATTCGTGCGAATTACGTGCTAAATATCTGCAAAAGAAAAATTCTGAAAATGTTGATTTTGACCACAGTGGGAGGGGGGCTGGCGTGACGTGTTGCTGCCCCACTCCCCCATGAATTTTTTGTTTTTGGAGGGGAAGGAAGGTCAGTGAATTCTCAAACTAGGCTTACGAATTCGTGCGAATTACGTGCTAAATATCTGCATAGTTTGTTTATGAATTTTTCTTTTGGTGGGGGGGAGGTCTAGTTAAACGTACGTTGAATTGTGTTAATTGGTATATTGATATTAAATGTAGAAAGTCATGTATTTATACATTTATATAGTATATAGTAGGAAAATATTGAGATCTCAATATTGGGATGGGAGGCAGATCCCCAACTTTTACATATATGATTTGATGCCAATCCCCTCCCTTAAACAATTCTTAAATACGCCGATGGTATGTTCCACTGTCAAGTTAAATAATATATATACCTCACCTACCTATATAATTTTATTTAACTTGACGTACCCTCTAAAACCACATGAATATTTTATAGGAAAATTAATAATTCTAATCATAATATTTTTTTCACATAATAATGACACAATTTTTAATAGAATAATTAAAACTACAAATTATTTTTTTAATTTGTGCGTAGTTAATAAAGTTAAAACCCAACATACTATTAGATTTATAATTCCTATACGTAGGTAGTAGGTACATGTAGAATAATATGGTAAAAATGTTTGACAGTATAACAGGCCCTATTTTTTAGTGATCCCCGACACAAAGTGTGTAACCCGAAATTGAAAGTGTGCACTACGAATTTGAGAAGTGTGTACCTACTAAATACTAATAAATAAGACTACTTGCTAGATAGTTATAGGTAGTACAGAATACATAATTCACATTTAAAAAAAATAATATTTAATTATTATTTTTTTTTTAATTGTCACTTATCATTGACGATAATCGACTATCGTGAACATGATATCAGCGGTGGTTATTGTGTTTTCATGATAGACCAGACGTGATTACAATGTTTTATTCATTACCTTATCAGTTATCAGTTATAAGTTATCAACATTCTCATTGCAGATGTGAAAATTTTGAAGTGAACGATAAAACGTATAGGTGTTACTGTCGACTGTCAAGTATATAAAGTAATACATTATTTGTACTTAAATACGTTAACTACTAGTTACTACTATGACTTCAAACAGTTCAGACAGCATTACAAATAAATTCAAAAATGTGATGTGTAATGTTTCAAAGTTTGATCCTCATCCAGCTGTCATAAAATGGCTGTCTAACAAAAAAAGACATAATGAAGTTCATCCACTTGCAAAACAGCAAGAGTGGTATGAAGGTGTTTTTGAGGAAGCTAAATTAAGCAAAACAGCTGATGAGGATTTAGCTATTAAGGATATATGCATATAATTCTAAACTATATTTTCCACATTAAAATAAATAATTTGTTAGTTGTTTAATAATAATGTACAATTTGATTAATAAAAAGGTATTATTACTAAAAAAAAAAAAAAAAAAAGTTGACATTGTATTTAATAGTATAATCATAGAAGTGTGGTAAAGGGGGGTGTGGGGGGCTTTGCCCCCCCACGGTTCTGTATCAAATCATGGTACATTAAAAAATGTGTAGTACGAATTTTTATGAAAAATAGGGCCTGCAGTATAAGTATAGAGTTCAAAAAAATGAATAATGTATTATTCAATTTTTTGATAAACTTGAAAAATAATAATAACTTTGCAATTTTGAAATAATTGGTTATCCTAACCTACTTCGAATTGAACAATTACCAAATGACATTATGCTTCACAAAAAAAGGTGAATTTTAAACTTTTAACACAATTAATGATTTTATGTCAAAATACTGAACATTTCACCTTTAGTTTTCTACGGTATATTTAATGATTTGTCTTTGAACTATTAGCAATTTTGATAAACCCAAAAAAATGCTATCGACATAAAACCGTTAATTGATGGACATGTATGAAACTTTTAGAGAATTTTTCCTACCTCAAAAACTTTTCATCTAAAAATACATAACATTATTAAACTACTTCCTTGCTTCTGTTTAAAATCTAAAATATATATAGGAATATTCGTATAAATATCAAAACAAATTATTTTCTGATTACTGATAATGAGTAAGGTTAAGCTACACATCACTATTACAAATGGATCATATTTAATTATAAATTTTATAAAAAAAATCAATTCAACACACACACCAATATTAAATACATATATCTAGAATTATATTTATCAACGAATAAAAATTTAAAAAATCAAAAAAATTCACACGAATGTAAAAAAAAATTCCTGCATTACAAATTAAATAATAGTAATTTTAAATCCTATGATACATCAAATATTAAAATATATGACCATCGTATATCATAGTATATCTTGTATGTGCGTGTGTAATCGTTTAAGTTAAGCTGACTCTTTTAATAAAGTCCAAATATTTAATTATGTTAATGAATATATTGAATTTAAAATAATGTATAATGTATAAATAATGTAAAATATTGTAATTAAAATACCTATAATATTCTAATAAATAAAGGATGAGTGTATATGTTAAATTAACGTTTTAATTCTTAATAACATTGGACATGATTATTTTGTTTAAATCCAAGCCATGCTAATTTTACCAATGTATAAAGTAATAAGGTCGTACTCTATATCAAAGGTTATTTTAAAATGTATTATTCTACTAATAGTATGTACAGTAATATGTTGAACTAATGTTTGCCAAAAACATCGCATATAATATTATTATACAGTTATGAATTTGTTATTAACATATAAGTGAATACTTACATCTACGTAGAGTAGAGCAGTGTGATGCCTAGGGGTATCCGTCCAAAATAAAGAAATTAATAACAGCTGAGTAATATTCACCAATTAAAAAGAAAAAAGTAATAAAAGAAAAATCTAAAGCAAATATAATTTACATAGGTGTGAAAAAGGTGCGAAATACATCGATGATAATAATAATTGTACTCGATTAATTAGAAAATAGTTCGTTAAAATATTTAAGTACAGAGACAAATTTAAACAATAATAAAGGTAATGGGTGATACGCCCACATCATATTCTTGGTAAAATACGTTCGATACTAATATAAAGAACAATTAAGCGAAGAACAAGTTCAGGTGCGTTGTGAAAATATGGTTGGACTTCAGAAGTACGGGACTCGTCAGGGAGGTTATTATATTCCAACAAATTGTATTATTTAATTTTTAAAATTATAATTTATAATTGTGACTCTATAGTCATAATACATTAAAACTGACACTTCGCTATTATATTACTATGTATGTGTATTTTTATATGAAAATTAGACTTTTTTTTATTTTGGATTTTAATCTTTTTACTTCAACATTATAAATTATGACTTTCGCTATTTTAGTTTTAGTTTTTTTAACTTCACTATCATTACTTCCGCTATTTTTGCTTAGACCCATAAAGAGTTCCGTAGACGCTTAGTATAAATAGCTAAAAATATGTCTAAATATTTTAATATTTTCATTGTGTATAGAATGAAAATTATATAAAATACATTAATATACGTTATCGTAAATAGTAAAAAATTCAAATTTATATTTTTGAATTACACCATAATAACTACAATATTATTATAATTAAAACTTTAAAAATTGTGTCCTCTGTAATTATCTGTTACTCATATTTAACTAGGTACAATTTGTTACTTTAAACCACCTTATGTATGTATACTGCTCCAAAACGTAATTATACACAATAAAAAATGAATAACACATATCTTTGTAAAACTAATACAATAATCGCTCCATTCGGAAATTAAAATTATCCATAAAATTATTTGGCTACCTAGCATATATTTACTTGCTTGAAAAAAGATATCTATAACAATTAAAAACATTTATTTTATAATGTTTAATTTATAATCTAAGTTTAAAGAATAATGGTTAATTATTTAATAATAAAAAAACTAACTTTTGACACAATATTTCTTTTTTTTTTTTTATATAATCTTTTAGTTATTATAGAAGTTCTCCAAAAACGTATAAAGACAACTTAAGTGGTAAGTGTAACATCCTGTTGCCATTAAGGTTTTTTTCATTCCATACCTTCCGGATATCCGAGTATCAAAGTATAAAAAAAAACAGTGGTTAAATTATACTGTAATTCCGTTAACTGGACAAAATTCAATCCAATGTTGTACAATAAAAATGTTCCATATAGCTAAAATTAAAACAATCATTCACTTCTAAAAAAAAATGTGTATGTACCTTTAGTTGAAATATATATACAGTAGTACAAGGGTAAGTTTATATTTTGTATAACTTTAAAACCTTGAGATTTAAAATGTAAAAGTTTTTATTTATTGTATAACATTTTGACTCAGACATTCATATTATCCATAGACAAATATTATAATATCTACGGTTTATATAATTAAACGGTGGTGTTTAACAATGAAACATTTATAATAAAATAACCAAAAACACCGTTACACGTTTGCCTTATAATTAAAATAAAATATTGTGTTAAATAACTACAATATACCTCCTTATTATTGTTATAAATGTTTAGGTAGATTTTGAAAATGTAGTAACTATTATTATCGACTATGAGAAAAGACTAATATAACTTGTTGCGATCACAGCTATGTAATGTTAACGTCACAAGGTAATATTAATAATGCAACATTTAGAAATAAAATAAATAGTTTAAGGTGCACGTGATTTGTTAGTTGGATATAATTTATTCTTCTGATAATCGTTGACGATTTGAAAATTAATTTAATAATAAAAAATATTTAAATGTTAATAACAGGTTTTGCATACATGCAACATGACTATTATTAATGTTGTACCTATAGTGTGAATCCTTTAGCTCCCTCCCCTCCCCATTAAAAATACTATATAAGTAGTTCCTAAAATCCATAAATTTAAAATATAAATACAATTTGTTAATATTGTTATCATATCTTATCTTAATGTTATCTGTAATCTGTTTTGTACTAAAATAATAATTGTATTTTTTCTCAAAAATATGTAGACTCATTTGTAAACCCTCCCCCCCCACCCACCACCATTCCATATTTCTAGATCAACGACTGGTTGAAATGATAATTTATAAAACACATTACCTGGAAAATTGTAAATTCATTTAATACACAAACATAATTTGGACATTTTTAACTGAATTTCCGAAGGAAAAATAAATTTAAATGTTTTTTTTTAGAACGAAAACATTGAGAAAATATTAAACAATTAGGCAGAATTAAACCATTAAGCAGAAGTTTAGAATTGTGAAATTTTCACATAGGAATGTAAACATTTTGAATATTGAGATAAGCAGCAAAGATGATAACGACAGTTTGATGATGAATTCAGTGCAAACAGTGAAGTCTTTCGCCAACTCTTTATTATAATTTGATGCACTGTTTGTGTGCGAGGCCGGCAGATCATAAACCAACGACGTAATTAATGATAGCTACCTATCGAGTTTATTATAATTAATACTTTCATTGTGATTTATGTATTGTGGGCTATGGACTTCTGTTCTATACTTTAATATTGTTACATATTTCTGAAACTAAAGTATATGTGGATACTATTATTTCGATCTCTTTGAGATTTATAAACCACACACCACGCGATATTCGGGTTTAACATATTGTGTAGAACGCGCTAGGCTGTTGGATTAGACATTTTTTTATGGTACTTTAGTCTGAAACATAGCAATTCAGCTTTTCCAAACATAAACTACATTTGGTATTTTTTTATTATTATTCAAATATTTCAAATGTTAATTTGTTGACCATTCGCCATAAAAGTGTAAAAGGCTAAATTTTAAGAAACTTGACGTGCTGCGATGTTGATAGAATTTTCATTTGGTCACCCATGGATGCATCTAGAAATGTAGATTAAAAATCAATAATATGTTATATAGTCGACCACTGTAATGGATACACACCACTACAAATTCCGCCACTCACCCAATACTCATTGCACCACACAACAGATACAAATCAATTAATCAAAATTCTACTGTCGTTAGATTTATTTTAGATTATTAAACCGAATTAGAAAACGTATACCTATCTCAATTTAACAAAAAATAAACTATATTTATATAATTCCAACAATAATTAAAAGAGAGAAAAATTAAAAAAAATAAATAAGTTAACAAAATACCAAATTATAAACGCAATTCATTACTATTCACTATATTGCATATTTTTTAAATGATAAAATAATAAACATATTTAAAAAAAATAATAATAATTTATAGATTATAGGTAGGTACCCTATTAACATAAATTAATCCTTATACTGCAGTTAATTATTCATTGGTATAATCACAAAGAATTAATTGTATAAACACTGTACATAAAGTGCTTAAAACTGGTAAAAAAAAACCTTTTATGCACCATTGGGATAGTTTTATTTTCGATATTAAACATTTTAAAAGAATTTGACTTCAACTGTAAGAATTACTTAAAATATTATGAACATTAAGCTGTTAAATTCTAAATCCTGTGCTGAATAAAAAACTGCATGTTTAAAATTTAAAACTACAAGTAGATATTTGTTTCTCAGAAAACACATTTTAAGACAATTATTGAGTTATTGGTATTTTATTTTTAGTATTGAAATCATAATAAGTATACAACAAAACATTTTAATGAAATAATATAATCTAAGACTGAAATAATCGAAAATTATACTATTCGAATGGCAAATTAAACTAGTAAATGACTATTTCATTTATAATTTAATTTATTTTCAATTTATTTTTTAGCCAGCTATAGTATTTTGATATAATACAATATAACGATTTGAATTCGGCTCTGAATATTTTAATATAATTATTAATTTAAATTACTAAAAACATAAAATAAATTAATTCCTGTTTCATACCTCAACAGTATATTTTCTTGTGTCTTCATATACCTTTTATTATTATTATTATTATTATTATTATTATTATCAAATAAAAAAAAGTTATAAATATTGAATATCAAATTTAGTTCCTTAAATCTTCTAATTTAATAAATAATTGCGTTTTTTTTTTTGAATATTTTAATGGGTAATAATTAATAATATGATAATAATAACGTTGATAATTTGTCATTATATAATTCTAATGAAATATAAATAAGCGATGTTGAAATGACTTCAAACTAAAGCCACGAAAATTAACAATACAAATCATATTTGTCAATTACGTAAAATCGATCGATCCAATGGAATTAATAGCAATGAACGCTACTCAAGCGTTTTTTATTAGTACTATATAGTGAGTGAAATCCTAAAATATTCACGATGGTTGTGTTTAAAATATTGTTCACTAATTTATTGTAATATTTTTATTTTCTTACTGGTAGGTACACTAGACAGGAATATCAATAATAAAAAAATTAGTCTTAAACTGTGGACAGTTTTTAATTCACAGCCGTGATAAAAATATATTTTGTATAAAATATCCACAGTAACATATTTTTAAGTATATTTCTAACTTGTTTTACTGTCATTCATTTTTAGTTTTTACATTTATATAGTTCATTCAGTTAGATTAATAATTACATATTTATAATAGGCATTGCAAAGAAAATAAATAAACCAATAATTTTTTTACGGACACAAATACATATTATATACAGTTGGGATTAATTGATAAGCATTCGTCTAATAGTTTGGTTTCGCTCACTACCAATGTTTTATTATTATTGGTAAACATTTATAACCAATGATTAATAACAGTGCATTTGGAAAACTGATTGAATGTAGTTTGACAAAGTGTTTTGTAAATCTTATTTTCAAATGTATAAAAAGCGCATAAAATAAAAATACGACTGACTATACTAAATAATTTGGAAAATTGTGTTGAATATATAGTTTTTTTATTGAGTCATGATTCTTGAATATGATAGGAAAAATAACCATTTATAAAAATGTCATGTTTTAAACGACTGAAAACCAAAATTAAACAATAATTTTTTTTATTGTAAAATTAATCATTCAAAATATATGATAAATAAAAACAAAACCAAACTTTATAAACTATTTAATTTATTTACAGATATAATAAAATAATTGTTGCCTTCCATTAGAAATTCATTTAAATGATTAAATATTCTACAACAAAAAACTATTAACCATTATTAATTTTTGTTAACAAATAACCTTGACACTCGTAGGCCTGCCTAAAATGAATGAAAAAAATTATTTAACTACAAACGCAATTTTAGATATTGAAAGTTGTAACACATTAAAATAAAGTGAACTATTTTTTTTTGGTTTTCACAAATTCTTTATCCTTACGTAACTGTCACGATCTAAGAATTAACTGCAGTAATCATTTAATGTGCATCCACCACCCAGAGTTGTGGAATCGTGGAAAAATGTGCTTTTATCTTTTTGCCATTAAACTTTTGGCACGTGAATGCGTTTAAGCAATCATTTTAATACAACTGAGGTCGCCAATTCTGTACCTGCTATTCCAGTTTTAAATGTTACATAATACCTACTTGAAAAAAAAAATGTTGCCATATCTTATAAATATACAATTTGCATAATATTTACATACATGAAATATTTTAAAAAAAAAACCGGAAATTCGCTCTGTTGTATAGCAAACTTCGGCTTAACCGCATAATTGAGTAGATCATTGTAATGGATGTGTTAAAATTGAATTCAATGAGAAATCATAATTACGAAATACAGTTCTGGCTTTAAATGTTGTACAAACCTTTATTACTAATGATATTTTTATGGCTAATTTATATTAAACTTTAAGTACCTTTATATTTCAAAATTGCATCAAAATTTTAACTTCAAGCGTTTAAAAACAACATTTTGATTATATATTTTCGATATTTTATAAATGCTGTAAAAACAACTTATGAGGAACTTCATATTAAATTTTAAATCTTTTGACTTAGAAGAAATATGGTACTAATATAAATCATAAAAAGACTAAAAAAAATACAACAACATCAAATATCTATAAAAAGAAAAAAGTTATATATAAAAAAAAATCGATTTTGTTGAAAACTATTATTCTTATTCCCTTTTTCTGATTATTATAAAAAGTACAATAGACATTTTTTACTTTTGATCTGTACCCTGTAATAATTAGATTTAGTTTGCTACCAGAAACCACCCTCAAAGTTAACAATTAAAGCTTTTTATTTCTAAAGGTGACACAACAATTTTAAAATTAAAAAAAAAAAACATTGCAATACATTTACTCAGAATCAATAATGGATTTTTTTTTTTATAGTATTATGTTTATTATTGAATATTGTCATTATAATTAATACTATGAATATTAGTATGAGAAAATTCAAAATATATCTCATCTGCCTTAGGTATGGTTTTAATATAAAAATGTATATTGCATAATACCATTAATTTTCATTATAATATATTATCATTCATACCAGCAGGCTATAATAATGTATGTTTTAAAGTTTTTTACATTGTATAATTATAATACCTTACAAATTATTAATTATAATATAAAACATAATTAGTCGACTTTATCTAAGTAAAAAATAACTACAAAGAATTAAAACAATGTACCAGTCACATTAACAATGTTATGACAAGAGTTTAAAAAAATTCAATTTTGAAACGACAAATTTACTGGTAATTTATTTATTTCACATACTTTTTAGTGATATAAATTATATTTTTTAATTTCACCCAAAGGTTTAAAACGTTCCAAATATATTTTCATAACGCATCAAAAACATGCATTAAAGGCAAAGATTATTTACAAAAGACAACTTAGAGAAAACTTTTGTTAAAAGAATTATACTTATGCTTAAGAATCATTAAACACTCAGACTCTATTCAATTTTAAATGCAAAGTGGTTATAACGAATATTGTAATTATAGGGTGTAGTATTTCAATGTTGACTAGTAACTATTCATAAATAATAGCCAGAGAAAATAAGAGATAATGATGTTTTATTCCAATAATAGGTGGAGTCTTAGTGTTATGATAATACACAGCGATGTTCATGATTCTAAGACTTTTATCTGGAATTTTCAGGCCCTTTACAAATTATTAAAACACTTAACCTTAATATTTATTATTTGAAGATCCAAAACTGTTAAGTGTATACGTTTTCTACAGGTTTATTGTTAATAGAGTGCCTTAGACATTTCTCCAAAATCAATACTTCCAATACCAAGAAATAATCATTAGCAAAGGGGTTACTTTTTCTTTTTTTAATATTATATACACAGTGCTAAGAAATCCAACTTATTAATTATTTATATGATAAGACTGAGATATTTTATGAACATTATATTTTGATTTAAAAGATTACACTAATAAATTAATATCTTTAACTTGTAAAATCAATTCAGTAAATTTTTCAACAATATATTATGTAGGTATACAAAATAAATACAAAATTATATTAAGAAACAACACAGTATTGCTTTTAAGCATTATGTTTCGTAGAAATTCATAAAAATAAAATTATCATTTAATGTATTTTAATTTTTAAGAATCATGTTTTTACTTAATCTATCAGTTTAGCCTCATATTTCCTTAGATACCTAAGTGCAGATATATGCTTATATAACATCAATGATAGTCATTATAAAACTATTTTAATAGATTAATTGCTTACCTCAAACAATTCAATAAACAACATGTATTTAGTTAAAGTAAAAATTGTAAATATATTTATTAAAACAGTTTTGGCATCAAATTTAGTGTAGAATCAAAGTTTTTTGAATTCAGAGTATAATTTTTAAAGAAAATAAAAACTAAAATCTGTGAATTTGGAAAAAAAACACTTATAGTAAATGCCGCGCCACTTGTAAATGGCTAATACAAATCTTCAATGTAATAAGTATTTTTAACGAATGGTTTTAATATAAAACTTGTGCGCAGCATTTTTTTTGAATTATATACTTACCTACTTCAAAGTTTTGCATTAAGTTAAATAAATAAGCAAAGACCACACGTATTTCTGAATCTAATATAAAATAAATATTAAATTGCTTACTACAACGCAACACATTTTTCTATACTTCATGTAATTAGATATGGTGAATTACAGTGTGTTAAACTATTTAATATTATTACTATGTACAGACATACTATATAGGTAGGTTTAGTAACGGAGTATACGTTAATTGATTATAGTATTTATACCTGCATCTGAAGCAAGAAACAAAACAAATAATAGACACTTTGCTGTGTATTAGGTGCCAAACGCATCTCTTCATTGAGTAGTATAATCAAAATCCCATACATTGGTTTCTGAGCAAGTCGACATAAAACGAATCGAAGAAGCTGACAAAAAATTCAAAGAAGCTATGCAACAGCTACACCAACTTAGATTTTAAGTCTTAAAATTATGCCCTTGTATTTCGGACCACGCTATCTATATAATAATTTCATTAGATCCGATAATATTAGCAAATGAAAAATCCTATTGTTTAGTATTCAAACTTCCAAACACGATGAGATCAAACCCATCAACCTTACCAACCCATACGAAAATTCCAGAAAATATGAGATCTTATAATTAACCACCTTTATATAGGGCACACCCTTGAATCACGGACAACATGCGGAATACACATGTTAATATGTGTAAAATTGTATTGGCTAATAACCTCGTTGTTGATGCCAAAGTACTTAATATATTTTAAATAAAACAAAAGAATAATAGTTCGTACTGTAGTTAATAAAATTAATTCTATTCGTGTGCTTTTAAGATAACTTTGCACAGTACTATAACCTTCCTAATGAATAATGTAGAAGAGAGAAAGAATCGATAAGACAAAACAACTACATTATAGTGTTTAAATTTTTAAATTTTTATTTATAGTATTTAATAATATTATGTATATCTTAACATATCACGCTACTCGCACGAATGACATAAAATGTCCTTCCATTTATTTAGTATTTCATAGTATAATATATTATATCTATTGATAGTACTTAGAATTTTAAAATTGATTATCACTCTCAAACACTAAAATCATTCTTTACGTATTGTCAAAAATTTCTTTTAAATCACACAGAATCGCACAACGTTACAATTAATCGTTCCGGCAGTAAAAAGGAGAATAGTGCCGATCAGTTTATGTCAAGAAATAAATATAAAGCATTTCTCTAGAGTAATATTTCATAAAGATGCTTTTTCTTTAAGATACATTTATTGCGATGGTTGAAAAAATGTACATTATTAATAATTATGTCAGCAATAATTATTCGTATTAAGTTTAGAAAACATACTAATATATGATTTCAGAAATAATTAAAAAGTGTTGAACCAAATCAATTTTTGGAGAATGATATATTGAGTTGTTCAAATCTTTTGAATATCAACGCGCAAAAATAATCAATTTGGTGTTAACTTAAAATGAATTCAAATTTTGTAAATCGGATACAACTTATTATACCTTATGTATATATGTTTATATAATACGATAAACTTACAATATTCACATTATATAAAATCATATGCAATAGCTTACGTGAGAATTGTATAATTGGTGACTTGGAATATTAAATAATGATAATAAATCAATTTATAAACAGGTACCAAACCCACTTAAATAATGTTATTGAAATTATTTGACAAATACAAACCCTAATCATTAAAACAATAGATTATGAATCCAATACTAATTGAATCTATTTCTTTGAAAATGCATAACTATAATATAAATGATTATATAATGTATTTATTGGCATTGTTTTAAAAACCCTCATGTATCTAATAGTAATAATATCTTGATATGCTTCGATATCCTTATAGTTTTATACACTTATAGTTTTGAAAAGAACAAAATAGAAATATTAATTTTACAATGAGTATTTTTTTATTCAGAAACACTTTTTAATTCAACAAAAATAAACCATCAATGTGTATATTTTTATGATAAAAATTAATAAATTAGATAAAAATTTTATCTATCACTAATTTATTTAAATTTAACCAAAAATATAAGTATTTTATTCATACAATTTATGTGATGTAAAACTGTTTAATATTTATTTATTAATATGGTAGATATGTAAAACACATGTATACATGTATATATATATCCACACTAATATTTATCTATTTATTTTACTTAAAAATTTAAAATTTGTATACGTTAATTTATGTTTTTACGATGAGAATAAATATAATTTTTATTATGATTAAAATAATAAAATAAAGTCCTTCTTTAAAAAAAATAAAACGCAAAAGCGAAAAAGTAATGAACGATTTCTTTATAAAACTATTAATGAAACCGATCAAACGAAAATATGAATCATGGTCTGTTGGCGAGAGTCAATTTCAAACCTCAGAACTCGTGTTGCGCTTTTCGGAAAAATGAAAGGGGTGGCGTCCGCGACAGATGTTCCCCTATGTGTGATTCGTAACGCGTGAAATTATTATTATTACTTTTTTTTTTTGCGTGGCACCGTGCGATATTTTACAATAACACATTTTTTTCAAACGAGTGTCACATAATATATTGTAAATCCAAGTCCGGGAGTATACAGATTTAAAATAACAGTGCACCAGGAAACGCGACTAACGGCGAAAAGAGTGGTAAACATACGTGATTTATTATGTATTTTTCAAAACAGTAAATTCCATTTCTAATTTGGGTTAGTTTCGTTGTCACAACACTGCCATTACGATATTATTATGACTATTAAAACGCGTTAACCACAAAGAGTCGGGAGATGACGACGATACTACATTTCTACCATAAAACACTGCACCCCGTATAACGAAAACTATATTATAACAAAGCCTTTTTAATTTGAACCAAAAGTTTAAAAATAATAATGCATTTACTCGTATATCCCTTTATTACACGATTTTATTAAGAAATCCTTACAGACATTTAAATTAAAACGAAAAACAAAATGTCGTTTAATTCTACGAAATCGCATATCGCTATAATAATATAGTTATAATGGAATTAAACGAGCATCACAGAAAATCGCCGCCACGCCGTTTCTCATAAGACAAAATTATAATGTATCACAACAAAGTACTCTACAATGTAAGTCTTCATCCACATTTCTCTAAAATATTCAAATATTTAACAATAATGGAAAATGAAAACTGTCGAACTAATCATTAAAAACTGCCTTAAATCGAAAATAATAACGTGACGTTAAAATTCTATACATACATAATGGGGCCAGATGTTTATGAATATTTTAATTCGAAATTTTTCCATAAAACAGGTATATAAGCATATTTTTATTAAAAAGTGTGCAAACATATTTGCCTTCGTTGGTACAATACCGTCATAACTCAAACGTTGGATGTACTTAGCCGAGGGTACAGTTGGGTACCAGATTGTTTTATCTACATAACGCAAGAATGCCATAATCTATCTAGGCCAATCATAGTCTGTGTAATAACATTGCGACGTTCTTTCAGTATTAGATTTTAGCGTTTCACTGAGATCAATACTGCCACATTTTAAAACGTCTCTGCCAGTAATCTATTATTTCCAGTGCCTTTGAAATAGCATTACTTTTAAGACTGTCGTCGTAATTCAATTTTTGGCAGTTTCAATGTATTATCGACAGCTAGAAAATATTATGTACATTCGACTTGATGTATTGTTTTGGTGTAGGTAATGTTACAATTGCCGATTCTATTATTTGAAAAAAAAATTAGTTAGTAGTTTTTATTTTAATGGCATGGAAAATGTTTTCAATAAAATTAAAACAAAATGGTCATCATATTTTAACTTTTGGCATATACATTTAAAGAAAGAAGTTGCAATGCATAATGCATTGGACAAATGTAACTGTAGTTCTTTTAAATTGAATTGTAGTAGTTATATATGTTTTTCGAAATTCAAGGGTTAAATAACTTTTTCATCTCTAAAATTTAAATAAAAAAATATTCTTCAACACGTTGTACTATTGTAGTAAAATTGTTATAGCCTTAATATTAATATACTTATACCATATATTATTTCAAAGTATTACAATTCTTAATGATAACACTTATTTAAGATTGAAATAAAGTATCAGATTTATTTTTAAATTTTCATCGAAAATGTGTTCATTGAATTATAAAGCAAATTGTATTTTAATTTAAAATATAAATACGTTTAAATCAATTAAAAACCTAAGGTATGAGCAGGGTACAAGTTAAAAAGCAACCCTTCTTCCGAGACACAGTGTAGGTATTACGATTCACGAAAAATAGGTTACAGGACTCAATTTAAAAAATGACCTTTCTAAAACAGTAAAGGACAATTGTAATCAATTTTCAATCTATTTATAGTATCATGTAATATTTTATCATATTATAGGAAAATTATTGAGGGATACATTAAACTTTAAAAAAATAACTCCAAAATAATTTTTACAGAAGAAACGCATAAAAAAAAAAACAAAATATTTCTTATATCTCATGCTAACTACACTATTCATAATCTAAACTCTATTAACTATAAAAATGAATTTAAAAAAATACTATTTGAACTATTATTCTTAACCTTAATATTATATGATAAGTTATATAAATCATATCATCAAATAAGTTTTAAATATGTGTCCTAAAAAGTGTTAATTTTTAATGAATTTAAAAATATACATCAAAATGTACGATATTATATTGTGTACCTAAAACACGTAATTCAATGTTTATTGCTAAATAGTAAATATAAGTACTATGAACAAAAATGTAAATAAATTATATCAAATTTTATCGAAATTAAACTTAAAATATTACATTTTAAACTGTCTTTACCCTTGACAAATAAAAAAAAATGTATTTAAGTGTTACAATATAATTTGAATAAACTTGACGAAGATATTTACTAAATGATAATAACAATTTTGTAATAACGGTTTTACTGTTGATAATTCATTTGTAAATAAATATTAAATTTTCAAATTATTCACAAATACTATCGTTGAAATATGTATCATAATATAATTTATTTAGCAACGATATCTATAGGTACTTATATTTTTATAATTTAAAAATATAATGTAAATGAAATAAACTGTTCATACCTTATAAGCGATACCTATAATACATGTACGTTATTGCTGAAATGCAATTGAAACGATACAAAATAAAAACTGATGGTTAATCATAAAACCGGTGTATTGAAAAAAGTCAATCGATCTGGGTTTAGTTAAATATGATTTTCAATTTAACACAAATATGGCTTATAGTCTCCAGATTTCTTTATGTATAATTTTAGCAACCACGGCGGGTTTATCGGATATCATTTAAGATAACATTGAACTGAGTCCATGCTACTTTTATGTGTTTGAATTAAGTCCAGTTTATTATCTTAATATATTTGAATTGAGTCGGCATGGTTAAGATATCGTAACTATACAGCCGGTGACGACCTTGAACCTCGCCCACCATGTTATACTGGATACGCAACAATAAGGTAAATGCCCGGTACATATATATTCGCTATATTCGTCAACGGCTCGATGGTATATACTCGTTCAAAATTACCATAAATTTGACATTCTTTTAGGAATACAGTCAGATTACATGCATAAAATTACGAAGCAAAGCAACAAAACATTATAAAAAAACATTGGAAAAGGAGCCATTATTACGGGAGCAAATAAACAAATATACAAATAAACAAATTTGCAGATTTTACTTTTTAAAATCAGTATCATTTAAATTTTTACCAAAAACTATTTAAACGTTTACATAATATTACACATAATTATTATTTCTAAATGTTAACATTATTATATAACATTTAATGATTATTTTTAATATTTTTTTTAATTAATTAACTTTGTTATTTTTATTATTATTACTATTCAAAATTAAAAAAAAAAAACAATGTAAACGAACACACACATTTTTGAGGAGACTACTCAGCCAACCTCCACGTGGTGTCTCCCGGATAACAGGACTCAACTCGAACAGCCTAATAAATATTGGTCGGATTCAACTCCGATAATCCAAAAGTATTGGTAGGACTCAATTCAATATTACCGATATTTCTATAAAAGAAATAAAAATTACATCGGTGTTTCCCAAAAATTTGTCTTTGCTAACCTTGTTTTTCTAATTACATTACTGTACTATTACTTTTAATTAACATGTTGCATTTTGTTCTTGCTCGTTATTTATATCGTGCGGGGTACAATAACTATACAAATTACGATTTGTGTATAGAGAATCGGAGTTTTAATAATTAATGGGCGTATATTTTAATATATATATATTTTTTTTTGTAGTTTATTAAGTTTAATTATAAGTCATACCGCGTGTTCCCGGAGGAATTCGTAAAGCCAGCTGGCAGTGATATAGACAATTTTAAAATATTTTTGCTAACGACATCCGATATTGTAAAGAAATAACAAACGTAAGCGCTCTGGAAATAATTATAACTCGAGTTATAATTACAATTTTTCTCCCACAAAAGCGACCGGGTGGCGAATATATATTTTTTAATTTTAAGTAGGTATTTACCAGTGCATAAAGGGCAACCCCTCGGTTCAGCGCGTATTTGTTTGTATCAACCGTGCTGTAGTTTACATATATAACAAAACCAATAATAATTATGAATAAACGTAGGTGCATACTGCATATATACAGACAGTGTCTGTATGGCTGTATATGGCACAGAATCCTAAGTACACTCAGATATGGCCGGATTAAAAGCGGCCCGAACAAAAGGGTATGATAACCTCAGAAAACCAAAACCATAACCACCGTTTTTGTTACAGTTAATCCTCTTAACGAAACATTCATTGTTACCGTGTATAATATAAAAATATCGGACCATTTTTCCGCATTAAAAGGCCTTTAAAGTCGCCACCGTCGCTCCTGGTTTTGTAATAGGGCAATTTTTTTTTTTCACAATAATAGAAATATAGAATAGAACAAGACTCGACAATTTATGCATTCAAAATCAACGATATTTTTTTCCTGTTTCCAAACGATGGATGGTGGCCGGCATTATGCTGTGGTTAATGTACCGTTAATAAGGGACACATGCACGACACTTTCGCGTATTTTAATGGCCCATGAACCCCAGCTGACTAACGGGGTCAAAAATGTTTGCAATTTGTCTCTGCAACTAGACGCATTGCAATGAATTGTTGCTTATTATTACACACTAAGCCAGTCAGCCGTCCGGGGTTATATGCGTACCCCTCACTACAACAATAACAATAACTTTATTAGAATATTATCATAACTTCTTTTCACAACAAAAACACGAGTGTTTTCGTACCTATTGGAATCGTGATTATCGGAATATTTTTACCGTTAGGTCTAATGATTTAATAAATGTTTTATAAATAATAATAAAAATATATTAGTTTCGCGCTGCGAAATTGCCTACATCACTATAAACGTAGGTAGGTACTTCAAAATAAGAGCGTATCACTTGTACGAAAATTGTTTATTTTCTAAATTATACAATGATTTGAATTAAATGTGTACTTAATTATCAACCAACCAATGGCGATATAATATTTAGTGGGCCAACTGGTACATTTTTCAGCGTTTATTATTGTGACTTATTTGAAGTTGGATATAACTAATCTAATATTTTAATTCACGTTGGTTTTTTTGTTATGTATTTTGTATGATATATAATTGATTGTGCTACTTGTCAACTTTTATTACTATGTAGGTATTCAAAAATAATCATTATTCATACAAGACAAATACCAAATTGGAAATTAAGTCGTAAACTCTAATGCCAATACGTTGTTAAAACATATTATATTTCATATATTTGTAATTAATTCCTAACTTTTCGTGTTTTATTTACGTAAACGCTAATATTCAGATAAAATATATTAAGTTTTAATAAGTTCTGACTCGAAGCTTAGATTATTCAAATTAAATATTTTGAGGTATAAATGACTGTTTTTAAATTTAAAGAATAATGAAATATAATTATATATATAATATATATTATATTATATTATTTTAAATAATAGATAATAGATAGTTTTTAATCGTGAAATATCAAATTTTATATACACTTTTAAAGGATTATCGATTATACAAAAAATACTAACAGAACTGAATCAAAAACTTTTAATTTCAACTTTTGTTGTTAAGTAGGTACATATAATCTCGTATTCGTCTTTATTATGTACCTATAGACTACTCAATTTTACTAATTCTAATTGGGTAAGAGGTGTTTTATGTGTTTCAAAGTAAACAATAAACTTTATATAATTATAGCATCTTATTGTTTATATAGTAAACACTTTTTTTTCTACTCGAATCTTACTTATTTAAAAAATATTGATAAATTTATATAAAAATATATAATATTTATAAGTAAATAAACTATACACTGTACACTATACGTGTATACATAAACATAATTAGTATTTATTTAAAATTTTAAAAATGTGTATGATAAAACAACAAGAATATTTTTTATTGCAAATTAAAATAGGTACCTACTTTTCTGAACATATTATAATTACTTTTAATTTTATTTTAAATATATTTTAAATTCATACCTTTTTCACTGAACTAAATTTGACGCAATAATATATAATAGTTTTCCCCTAATATTTCACGTCGTCAGTCATTATTAAACTATACAACCTACTTTACTACGTATATAATACTACAATTAGGGTGTTGCAATTTTTAACAATATACTTTGGGTGGGTAAGTCTGATGACGCATTCAAAAAAATATACCATAATATTTACCCCACTGAATCAAAAATGTCGCATAATAATAATACATCCATAGACTACCTATAGCATTAATATAAATATATCCTCAGAGTTAGCTCACATAATAAAAAAAGTTGTGACAGACACTATAGAGCTGTTGGTACTTCAAATGTTGGTACTAGTATCCTTACTATACCGGTATCAAAAGTGTTACCTGTTAAACGGTATTAATTTAGTAATTTCCGGAAAAAATGTATCTCAGTAATTGGTATTTTCAGTGAATTTAGAACAGTGTTTCCGACCCAGAAAAATTAAATATTTAATGTAAAAATTATGTTTATATCTATAATTATGTATTTTAATACAATATTATAAATTTCCTTAGCATATATTTTTAATATAAATTTATTTTGTTTTGGATAAATGTCGAGTCTATATTTTTCTTTTTTAATCCAATAACAGAATGTTTAATCGTTTATATTATTATCACTCGATAGTAAAATATTTACAAATTATATTATAATAGGAATTAGAATTAGATAGTTTAAAGATTAGGTTATTTTGTAGCTACGTTATTTCAGTATTTTGCCTATATAAATATTTCAGTTTTATGTTTTACACCTTTTTCAATAAAATATAATATTATGAATGATAATTATTTATTTGATATAAATCGAAATTTGTGTAAATGCAATGTATATTACTTAACTGCTGCAATTACGTTCAAAAGTATTTATATAAGGTTTCATTTGATTCCTTTAAAAAAATATTAAAATTATATTTTTATATAATATGTATTATTTTATATATATTTTTTATACTAGATTTATTTAATTTTAAATAAATGTCTACCAAAATTGTCTATATTGAGTACTATAGCTTCGTAACTGTTGCACCTACGTGAAAGATAAAATTAGTAAACAATAATTTAAGTATTTTTAATGTTTCCATAATTTAAGATAAAAATTAAATGTTGGCGGTAGGGAGTACATCATTTGAATGTATTTGTAAATTTTAGAAATTATATATTTTACATGTGCTTACTTATAGTATTAAAATCTTTAGAAAATGAATGGCTATTTCCGCATTTTTTTTTTTTTTAAATAAAATTTATTTACAATCTCTATAATTTGCTCATTCATTTTTATAGTATCCTTAAAACGATCATAAGTACATCAATAATTAACTCAAACTATTAAATAAATCACATTTTGTATAAAAGGATTTGAGATTTTATAAGTGTAATAAGTATTAACTATGGATAGGAAAATGCTAAAATGACGTGGTATGAGTATTATATAGCATCAGCATGAAATGTTTAATTAACTTAGAAACATTGTAACCAAACCAT
Source organism: Pentalonia nigronervosa (assembly GCA_014851325.1). NCBI lineage: Eukaryota > Metazoa > Arthropoda > Insecta > Hemiptera > Aphididae > Pentalonia > Pentalonia nigronervosa. Next base: position 210,933 of record JACXSJ010000504.1, on the reverse strand, counting down.
AAAGCCTTGGAAGCTTATTGTCGGAAAGTAAAGAGAAAAAGAAACGAGTACAAGGGAAAAAACACTTTAGGGCTGGTAATCAAAGTTTTACTAGTATCTTGCGCCGTTACTGAGTACATATACTAGAGATGTCGAGGGCAAATTAATGGAAGAACCATTGCCGTGTGTTTTTCCCAGTGGATATTCACTAGGGCTGCAAAGAAATTAGGGAAGGGTAAAAGAAAAGGGAGAAAAAGAGAGAGTTATATACGTGGTCTCTGGAGAAATAAAAATTCTGATCAAATATAAGTCGACTGTGGGTGTGCGTTCTCCTTTTGTATGTGAACTATAAGACCCCAATATGAAATGAGCATTAGGAGCCCTTTCGATAAATTGATACTTTCCAAATTGACGGGAAATTAGATCCATTCAATAGTTCATGCCAAAGAGCAGTTATATCATGTCAATTTGGTAATGGCATTTTCATAATATATTTAGACTTGCTGCATAAAAAAATACTAAATAAAGAAAAATATGTAAGAAATTATATTCAACATTTTTAATACTTTAAAATTACTTTTTACACTGGACAATTATTTTAATATTACTATTTATATATTTGTGTTTAATTTATAAACATAAAAAAAATGGAAAAGTTTTCAAAGCATTGTGTGTAAACATAGTATAATAATCGTGCTACATAGACATGTATCAGCAAGTAAAATAATATCTATGCATTATTAATTGTGTTTGTAATTTGTATTTGTTAAACGCCAATAACCATAATAGTCGAGGCGTATAAATAAATCAAAAAAAAAAAAATCATGTTAGATAAATAAATAATATATAATAATACTTATAAATCATAAATTATGTATATAGTTATCACTATAAAATAAATGATGGACACGTAAAATAAATGTAAAACTTATATGATTTCAATGATAAAACATATTTATGTTTGTGCGTATTTTAGTATTTATTTATACAGTATAAACAAATTAAACTTATTTTCATTATTATTATTTTCTTAAGTCATTATTAAAAATAAATTCAAAACTTTATTGTTAGGTAGGTAATAAAAAATGCCCTAAATTAATATTTGAAGGTCTACTTTTTACGTTTCTAAATCAACCACCAACAACTATCAAGTTTATGGACAACATTCATTAACCTTAAATAAAATACAAACTCTAATAATAAATAAACACAAGGAACAATTTCATCAGCAATGATAAGTATTTTTAAATAAACTAATTGATAAAAAAAGTTGTTTAAGAATATTTACAAATAAATAATTAACGGTTTTATTATGACTTAAGCACTTTTTATGGTTTATTAAGTTTTTTTAAAGATGGTATTATAAATATTAATTAGGTACTGACAATTTATTTAAATTTAATTTGTATGATAAATTTGTATAAATATACACTATACATATAATATTTAAAATTATTCAAATGAAATACCTCTAATAACGATTAATAAATTGTTAAATATATGCATCTATTAATTTATTATTATAATTATGTGTATATTGCATATAGCACTTAATTTTAACATTTTGTAATGATATGTTTGGTTTTTGAGTTGTCAATACGTTATTTATATTTTAAATATATTTTTTCGTTTGTCAAACAAGCATTGTTATTATTACCATAATAAAAAAATATATACACTTTTATGGATTTATTAAACTTGACTTAACTTCATGTTTTAAAAAATCAAAAGTTACTACAACGTACTTGCTGATCCCTGCGGTCAAGCTAGACGAAGTCTCCATGAAGTGTAATTTTTATCAAAGAAAACAGATTTTTAAGTTTTCATCCAAAAACCCATTTTAAATTCCTCTAGAGAATATCTGAAAAGTTTTAAATTACACTTCTATAGCCGGTAATAAAATATTTAAAAATCTATATAAAATCTGCATACGGTTTATTGGTATTTATTTATGATAACTGTATTTTATGTTAAAAACATAATAATTAATTACTCATTTAAAACATTATATAAATTGTTAAAATAATTAACTGGCATTGTTATCTTTAAGCGGAATTAAACATACAATTTCCAAATTATAATATAATTTATTATATTTTATCGTAATTACTGTTATGGATTAGCACCATCGTTTTTAAACTCTAGATTTAAAAAAATAATTTAGCATATTTTAAATTCTACTACTAAAATAAATGCCTGTGTTTTAAATGATAAAAGCCTATCTGTAATATGGGAGGGGAAAAGTCGTATTGCCTCACGTTTATAATTCATTAAAAATAAATTTCTGTCAGTTGAGTAATATTTTTACAATACGATGATAGTTTTTCTCGAAGTTTTTCCTCATACTTAGAAATTCTGTTGAGAAATGTACTCGCTTAAAGTAATGTAAGTAATAGCGCAGTAATTCAAGTTCCTATAACTACTGGATAAATAGCAAACACTCAACGATACTTTTTTGCTTTAAAGAAACATGCCACTGTAGATAATAAAGTTTTGAGCTTTAGAGCTAATTAATGGGGTCAGTATACAATATACTATTAAATAGAATGTTCGCTATATTTTTCCAAATATATCATTGAGCAAATATAAAGATATATTATACACAGGGGTTTGGAGTATAGGTTGTATAGTGTATACCTATAATATTCGCAAACATTTCACTGTTCTCATTGAGATTACACATATGAATATACAATTTTTACGATACATTGACAAAAAATATAAGTAAAAATTAAAAATTATCACAATTAAAGGTCTAATAACTCATTATTTTTACGGTGTTAATAAATATATTATATATATATATATGTTTGTTCACCTATGTATTGACTTTAAAACTTTTAACTTTTAAAATTTATTCGTGTCTATTTTTCCCAATAAATTCATGTTCTTAAAAATATATCCTAAAAACCACATGTTAAACTTTTTGAATTTAATATAAATCAAAGTTGGTAAATATTTGTCAGCAACAAATATATTTTTACTCACTGTACACATCGGTAGATAAAATGATGGGTTTGTATGACGTGTTTATGCGGAAATCGTAGAACTTTGGTACTTAACTCTTGCATGAAAAGTTTCATGTTTCCCAGAGGTCAATGATAAGTTTTCCCAACTCTGTATTTTTTTAAACGCGTGGTCAATCAAAATATATATCTTCACAAAGTAAAATTTCAAAATAAAATTTTGCATAATATTTTGTTCAAATATTTATAAATTGTTTAAATACTTATTTTTATATCTATAATCCATATAATTAAAATTCCTCTTTATAATGTGGTATTTATAATAATTATTAAAGTTTAAAACAGTAAAATATTATATTATACTTTTATATAGTATACGAATATTGTTTTAATACTTATAGCTCATAGATATATGTTTAATGTATATATAAGAATATAAAATAAATTATAATATTCTCATTTAAATAATTTGTTAAAACCTAATGACAATTGTTTGTGGAGAATAGCTACGTGGTTTTTATATAGTTTAACCTAATTTATGAAGTAACTTTATTTTTAGGTTTTACGTACCTAACAAAAATTAGATAGGCACATAAATAGTTTGTTTTGCCTATAATTGATTTCAAAATAAAATGTGATAACTTAATTAAATACTTAAATAGTGTCATAAATTATAATTTATTGCATTTAGCTAAAGATTTTTTTTGTATTTTAAATAAATAAAAATGTATTATTACCTATTAAAGTTAAATAGTTCTTCGACATAAATAATGTATTAATATTATTATTGTACAAAAAAAGTATATCAATTATTAGTCATTAATAATAACAGGTTGTTTATATTATGTTAAAATAATTCTGACAACAAAAAATAACATTAAATACAATACGATTCTATTATCAAATAGGTATTTACGTAAAATGTTAACTTATTTTAAATTATAAAGCCGCGTGAGTATGAAATTTAATGTTTTATAAATTCAAAACTAATTAGTAAAATATGCATTCTAAATTGATTAATTACACTTTCAAACAATGGCTAAACGTTGAATGACAAATAACACGTCGTGTTTATTTATTGTACGTATATGTTCTCATAAACATTTTCAATCCAAAGCACGAGTTTTTTTTTTTTGTGCTATCATTGGGTATAATATTATGCGATCTTACGAGTGAATTTTACTGCCTAGTATAACTATAAAACGATACGTCGTGGTTGACGAGATCGAGATGTATTGGAACGTGAAAAGTTCGTAACACGTTTCCGCCATCGCAATATTATTATAATGCGTATTTACGCAGGTCTTAAATAATCGTAGTTATATTTTACGGGTCCTGCGGGACTGGAGGGGTTGTCTTTTGATAGGTACTCACTTCGATGTGATAATTCTAGCGACGAACGTCGTCGATCGCCGAACACGATTCAAGTGATAAAACGATTCGATCTACAACAACAACAACAACAACAACGTCTGAGATCGGCAAAAAAATCGTGTCGTGAAGGTCATTAATAAATTGCTGTAGTCCGGCCGACACTCTCATGCGTCCGTCGCGTGGTCGGGTTAAATCGTATTGGACGACTTTGGGAAATTTCCCCGTGAAAAACAGCCGGGCACTCGGCGCACACGAATTGGGGGATACGACGAACGAGCGAATTAACGGCAACGTTCGTGAGTCGGCGTCGGCGTCAGCGCGGGAACTGATCGCAGACCGCGGGCAACACACCGGCTATAACCTCGTGGTGGTCGGTCCGACGGCGGAGCAGAGCGAGCCACCGACCGAGCCCTTCGGCCGCATCCCTCCGCGCGCCGTCACTTCGGAAAACATAAATCCCGATGTTTACCGTACGGCGGCAGTGTATACATTATTATATATTACATTGGTATAGATACGCGAAGGCACAACGCGCACGTATTATTATTATTATTATTATTATTGTCAAAAAAGACGGAAATGCAATTTTTTTCGTTTGCTTTTAATAAAATTCTGGCCTATCGCGCGGGTCCTCCGGTCAGCAGATACAACCAGCACACATGCGCAACTAGATCTAAATTTTAGGAAGTGCAAACATTACGTGTATCCCACTAAATCGCGGAGGGCTTTGCACCCCACACCGCCCATCACACATGCACTTCAAAGATATTAATAACAAATTTTTTGTAATGCAACTTCGACATTATTATTTATTTGTATATCAACTAATATTATATTGCACTTGCAAAGTAAAATAGTTGTCTTCTTAGTACAACAAATATCGTTCAAGTTACAACCAGCAAAATAAATACAAATAACAAACGTATGATTTTGATATTGATAAATAAGAATATATTAATTAATTATTTCAAAACTATTTACCTTGTTTTAATGCTGTACATGTTTAACACTGATTCTGTGTTTGTGTTATTAGCAACGGTTCTCTCAATATTCAAAATGTAAACAGAAAAACAGTAAACCGTTGCTGTAACTTTCCTGTCTTCAATTAATTTTTAATTCGTTGCATACTTGAAAAACTGCGTTCACATATTGCAGAACTTATTGGAATTGTAACTGTAATTTTAAACAACTTGTTTGAGTTAGGAAAAGCCTTTTTTTGAATTATTTTTTTAATAAAAACGTCAAATAAAATAAAATCTTACATAAAATAAAGAAGCCGCTCTTTTCTCACATAATTGTTAGTATTTTATAAAATGTTGTTAATACGTTACATACATATTGAACATTTAGTTAAAGTACAACTTTATATGTGTGTTTAGATCTTCAATCGCGTTAAAATATAAATATTTCTTGGGTAATGGTAAAACTGTTGAAACAATTTATTTCTAAGATTTCCTGTATCACCTGCATAAGTAAATAACACACTATAACTTATAAAATGTATAATAAAATAAAATTATAAAATACAATATTTAAAAAAAATTCCCCGTTTTCATTCGCCCGGCGGCATTTCTAAAGAATATGAATTATCATTATAATATACGTATAAGATTGTCCCCTGCCGACAATTTTTTTTAATTATACGTGCGCGTGCTACGTTTTACATAATATAATATAATCTTTTCAATTGCATGCTCTGTGTAATTTATTAAACGCCATTGATGGCCGTGAATAATAATAATAATAATAAACATTTATAAATAAAATTAATGGGGCGGTAGGCGTTCTTATACCACGTAAATGGTTCAGCTGAAAGAAAGGCTCAAAGTCCGTATACGTTATGCTACAGTGCAAAATAAAATGATGGTGAAAATTGGGTGGTGATAAAAGAAGAAAACTAATTTAAAAATTAAAAAGTTATAAGCCGGGTTCTTCATCTACTAATCACTATTTTTAACCAATATAGAAACTGGTGAAACACAAATTTTTTTCGGCAAATCGAGTTACTATTTTATACCTTTGCACAGAAGGTATCACTTATTATAATTAAGTACTACCTATGACCATCGTCATTATTGTAACAAACAGATTTATCATTTATCAGAATCTCTATAAATGATGAGCTGGTCAAAAATCATTGTACATCTTTCGTTGAGAGGTGGACAATCAACTGACAACCAAAATACCGACAAGGACCATCGACCGACAATAATTTATAAAATAGTCATTTAATGTAACTTTTAATTTATATTTTTATTTAAAAAAACTGCCCATAATGAATATTGAATATGTTAATAATATTGATGGAATGTTTTTAAAAAAATGTAAAATAATAATGATACAATTTTTTTTTTATAATAATGTAGCAGGTAGTAATGTCATAGAGCAGTAGATTATTTCTAGATGTTTGAAAAATTGGCACTAGGCCCCTTAACGAATTCGTAAAATAATAAAAAATAATGCAGTGTGCACCGAAATTATCGAAGATTAGAACATCGTTTCTATAGATTCAGTGTGCAGTAGATAAGCTATCCAGATATATTATCAGACTTATTTTTGTCCCCATTACACCTTTCTTTCATACATCGCTTAAATTTTTAAAGAAAGGGTGTGCTTACAGAACGGGTGGAGCACCTCTACTAATGTTTTAATATTTTGAGAACACTCTTATCAATTACTTATTTTCATTAGAATGATGGGAAAAATATAAAATATTTTTTCAAAATACATTATTATATTATTTTATTTTTTGTCAAGTTGTGTTGAATAAGATATTCAAACTCGATTTTATAACTTAAACAACTGTTCATTTTTATGATAACGAGAACAAAATTATTTCATCTATTTATCTATTTTATAATACATTTATGTTTGAATTAACCGACCATGGTAATACGCTTATCATAGATTTAAAATTTAAACGTGAGTACTTCCTCATAATCATATTAATTACCACCAAATAATTTATATGATTTTATTAATAATAAATATTAATATTCACTGAAATAATTTAATACCCTAGCCAATATATAAAACACAATAAGTTGATAATAATATTAAAAAAAGGACGGCAAGTAGGTACCGCTCTGCTATACAGTGTGTGTCCAGTGGATAACTTTCATGGATATGTTAAATTTGAATTTAATAATAATATAAATCATTCTATCCGAAAAACAATTCTGAGCGAAGACGGTCTGTCGGCTTATATAACTAAGTATATTCTGATATTATTCCTATTAAAATAATTCATTTTACTATTAATAATATAGTAGGTTGAATTAATTTTTGCAGAAAACATTACATTTGAAAATTTGATTGAGTGTATAAAATATAATAATATACTTTAAAAGTTTCAAGCACCAACAAAAAATGACTATAAAAAATTATTTATTAATATATTTTTTTTAATTTTTTTGGTTACACTATAAACTACATACGAAAAACGTTGTTTCAAATTTTCAATCCTTAGTTATTAAAAAAAAACAACATGTGTGGTTGTGAACACAAACAACAGACTGTCCGGTTTCCTCGAATATACTGGTACACCTTTTTTGTTAGTGTTGTGACCATTTCTCTTATTGCATATACTAGTATATTTTGTCCTTCGAAGAACTCCAATGAGCTAGCCCTTCTCTCTAGAAATTCGGTTAGTTTATTGAAATTGATTTCTTCTGTCATACCAATTGATAGTTCCATTGTTTTAAGGTTTTTAGATCTAACTTCGTGTTATACCAATTAGCAAATCATCCCACTGATCTACTGGTTTTTTTTAGGGATTTTAACACTTCAATGTAGATTGTGATGCTGGCCATGAATCTGCGCAGGTCACTAGTTGATGAACCTGTCAACTTAGGTAACTCTAACAACGACCTAAACATGGACTTCTGTGATCAGTCTCGTTCTTTCATGCCTACTCTTTAATGTTTTTATGGCTGTAGCTTATGTAGAGTCATTCATTTCTAATGCGTCAACTAAATCTAATGGTATGCATTAATAAATTAAAATTTTTTATAGTTACAATATCTTCTAGGTTCGTTGGTTGTGGAAAGATTTTTTTCTCTTCTGCTAAGCATAGACATTTAAGGATGAGGTATTTTATAGATATTAGAGATATGTTGCAGAATTCGCATGTGGGTCTTGGTTCTTTTTTCATTAAATATACGTGAGTGATGTTTGTATGGCCGATTTTTATACGTGACCATATTGTTTGTTCTCGTCTTGTACAAGGTGCAGGATATGGATTTAAAGTTAAAAGTGTCTTAATTTAGTAAAGTTTGTTATTAGATTCCTGGTCATAAAGTAGTTAGTGTGCTTTATTGTTCTTTTCTAGGACGCATTTGATTGTGTCCTTAAAAGATGAGAGTTCTATTTTGAGGGTTCTATTTTGAGAGTTCTATTTTATTATTTATTATTAGTAACAGTTTCTTTAGCTGCTTTTTCGGCTTTTTTGTTCACAGGTATGTTTTTGTGTGCGAGTATCCAAAAGAAGATTACCAAACTTAGAGATAGGGAAGAGTCTCTTTCTTGAATATTTTTTATTATTTCGTTTGTTGTCCTGTAGCTCTTTTTATCCAGAATAGAACTATGGGAATCACTGGCTACTAAAAATGGCTCTGTATTTTTCCAATTTCATTCTTTAAAAATTATAATTTAACCTTCAAATATCTAATTTTTCTCAAATTTAAACTTAAAATATCTATAAAAAAAACTGTGATAATATATTTTTTTGATTTTTTGGACTCACTTCTATCAAAGAACCAACATTTTTTAACCTCAAATCTTGATGACAGGCAGAAAAAATACATACATCATTACAAAGTTCTAGTAATTACTTTTTTGAAATACCTCGTGTTAAATCTTGTTTGACTAAATTAAGCAGTGACAAATTAATTGATCCTGATGGACTGTTTGTTAATTTTTGTTTATGCTACGATCAATATTATCCTACTCATTATCACTTTTATTTCGTAAATCCTTGGATGAAGGTATTTATCCTGATATTTAAAAGCCCAATATTTAAACCTATTTATAAAATGGGAGATAATTCTAATGTTGCCAACTATCGTCAAATTTCCTTATTAAGTCATATATCTAAATTATTTGAATCTCTAGTTTTGAAATTAATTAGACTTGCCGTAAATTCAATCCTAATTGATGAACAGTACAATTTCCATCTTGGCTGGTCAACTAACACTTGTAACATTGAATTTTTCAATTATGTATTTGATGCCTTTAATAATCGTTCTCACGTTGATATTATATATATATATATATATATATATATATGTGAATTTTACCAAAGCATTTTATCGCGTTAATCATATATTACTAATGGAAGTTTTGTTTAATTCTGGGTTAAGTGAACCATTGCTGTCTTGGTTTCAGTCATATCTTCGAGATTGTAAACAAATTGTTGATGTTCATAATATTAAATCTGCTATTATTGATGCAACTTCTGGTATTCCTCAAGGATGTCATCTATATACTTTACTGCATTATTTATTAACGATATTAAAAAAGTTATTATTAACAATCGTTTTCTTCTATTTTCTGATGATCTAAAATTATTTTTAAAAATTAATTATCTTAATGACTGTCATTTATTACAAAATGATATCAATTCTTTAGTTACTTCAGCAAATGAACATAGACTTAAACTTAATTTCTTGAAATGCCACTCAATGTCTTTTCTGTAGAACCCGTAGTAGATTTAATTATTCATACTCTATCAATGCTAATCCCTTATTACGAACATATAATAAAGTATTGGACTTAAGTATCACATTTGACCGCAGATTAAATTTTCATTCCCATTTGGACACTATATGTTGCAAGGCCATGAAAAAACTTAGATTTATTAGAATAATTTGTAATGAGTTTAAATTACTTTTTCCCATAAAGACATTATATTGTGCCTATGTAAGGTCTATTTTGGAATATGATGCTATTGTATGGGATCCTTCCACTTGTTGTAAAAGAGATCAAATTGAAAGTGTACAACGAAAATTCCTAAATTATTCAGCATTTATTTTAAGTATTGACCATCCACCTCAAAATTATTATCCAATTTTGTACAAACTTGTTTTAATTCCCTTAATTGATAGAAGAAAAGTGGCTAATCTGAATTTTCTCCGCTTACTAATTGATGGCTTTATTCATTGTCTTGCTTTACTTTCTATGATTAACTTTAAAGTCCTTTACACTTTTGCCCATCACTTTTATCCATTTTTTATTCCTAAATGGAACACCAATTATTCTGAGAACCAGCCTATCCTTAAAATAATGCGTATAGCAAATAATGGTCCATCATTTTTTTTAGTATTTTTCGTTCTTTTATTCGTTGTTATTCACTTTTTTATATACGTTTCATTAATTATGTCTATATTCATTTGTTGTTACTCATATTGAATTGTAATTAATATTATCATATTTTTGTACAATTGGACTCGACCCATATTGTTGATAATAAATAAAATCAATATAATCATCGATCCCCTTAGAATATAAAATGCAACATGTTATCTATATATATAAAAATAAAGCCAAAAATGTATAACAATTCATCAATTGAAAACGGCTGGGCCAATTTCGCTCAATTTTTTTTTTTAATTGTTCGTAATTTCCAGAAGATTTTACGAAAGAAAATTTTAGAAAACCCCAATCCCGGAAGGTGCTCAAACAGGGATTTTGAGATTTACGATGGAAATATTTGTTTATAAATGGTTTCACTCACTTACACACTTCATGGGGTCCACAATCTATTGTTCGTAAATATTTTTGTGATCTAATGCAATGAATTGCCTACCTAGGTGGTTTAAATGCATATAAATTATTTCAGGTCAATCTTAACTTAATATTTGGCTCAGGCAACGCTGGGAGGGACAGCTAATTAGATTATATATTTTTATGTTTTTAACGTTGGTTGGTATATTATTTTCATATCGAACATCGATGTAATGAGTGTAAATCGTCTCAAAACAGTATTTGTCTGTTATTAATGTAATATATTTATATTAGATATATAAGCTTTCTTTAGCGTTTTCGAAAAGCTAGTTACTAATAATTATATTACAAATTACAATTTTATAAAATGTAATATTCTTTTATGGGAACGTATTAAATTCCATATGTGTCAAAAAATTTACACTTAATACGCAGTTTTTAAATCGATAATTAAGCTTCTCTTCTTTATTTCCCCAATTTGAGTATTGCTGTCTGCTCTTATATATATATATATATATATATATATAACAATCGAATAATAATTAAATATTAATGTACAAATAAATCATAAATTAAGTGTAAAAATGTTTGTTGTTATCGAATATTTCTCTATAGTATAAAAAAGATTTGTATTTTTTTGTTCTCTTATATTTTATAATTTTTGTACAAAAAAATAAAAAATTAATAATAACTGTATAAAAACCAAGGAAGTCGCTTTGTTGTACAAAAGGTTTCGAGTGTACCACGTAATTAAGTACATCACTGTAGTGGACGTGAAAAATAAAATTTGAATTAAATGATAAATCATTATATATGAAAAAACGATTCTAAGCGGAAACGGTGTGTCAACCTTTATTTCTGAGGATATTTTATAATTTATTTATATTAAACTATGTACATTTTTTCAAAATAACTTCAATCTTTTAATTTCAAGCACTTAAAAAAACGAATAGATTAGAACTACCAGTTTTGAAATTAGCATCCTCATAATTTATGCCATCTGTAGACCAATTGAAAAAATAAGGAGCTTCAGCACTCCCGGTTTTTTTTTTTATTAAAATTGGGCCACTGCAATCAATTATACATAAATATATAATACTTAGTGTAATTTTGATATATTCGCCATTTATGCAACAGACATATTGTATGGTTTATGTTGTATAGATTTTTTATACCCAGGTATCACTACAATATATAGAAAAATGGTTCATCGTCCATACTCGTAAAAAATAAAAATGCATAACATTTTAAATCTTATTGATCGACGAAAATTGTTATATCATTTAATTTATTTTTATAGTAATAGTTTTACATATTTGTGTTTGTTTATATTAAAATAATAAAAGTGGATTAAGCTTACGTGGGAATATACCTGCCGTTATAAAAAAACGCACCGCTGTTATATGTAATACCTACTATTTTTATACATAACATATAGCTGGTAATGTAGAGTGTACTGTTTATTGTTATTATTTTGATATAATATCTAAGGTGGTACGGAAATATAAACACTTTCACCATATAATAAATAATAAATATTTCTCCGTTGTGTGTTTAGCGATCTGTGCAGTTTAACTATGGGTACAGTTATATATTTAGGTAAGTTTTACTCTTCGCGTATCTTTTGTCAACGGCAGACAAATATTTAACCGTTATCACATAACCAAGGTATCTAATACGTGTTTTGTTTCTTTCCATCATTAATTTTAGTTATCAACATTAATGTTTTGAAATTTACGAAAATAAAAAAACGATTAATAGCCAGATTATATAGTCTAAAGGTACTGCAGTGTTTCCCAACCTTTATAACCTTTATAGATCACAAACCAAAATTGAGTCACAAAATATTTTTGATGGGTCTTAGCCGAAACTAATAACAATAGGAAAATGAAAAATTAATTTAAATTCAAAAATAACATTTGTATTTAATGGAATTAAGTATTCAGTATTGCAATATTGCATTATATTAAAATTAACTGATAAAATTGTTTAAAATAAAAATTATAATTATAATTATTATATTATGGCATACTTATTTTTATTTATTTTTTTTTTTTATTAGGGGATTGCCTAAAGTAAAGTACCTTGTCTTGAGTATATTATTTTGCGGGTCACCATAATAAATAGGTTGGGAAACACTAATCTATAGGTATTTATTATAGGTTAGGTTATGAGTTAAAAGTGTTAGAACGATTATGTAATACACTACCACTTAACTACTGTCTAGATACTAGACTCTAGTAAAACATTAATAGATACGCACTAAATGACTACTTACTTATCTGCGCCATTACATAATGAGATATGTAATGAGATACACACACAGAACTTTATACTTATTTTAATTATTCACAATAACTATTAAAATATTAAATTGAAAAAAAATAATAATAACGACCAGGTTGGTGGTAACAAAGTTAGGACTGAACAGTAAAGTAAGCGCACGGAACATAAAGTTTAGTGAGCATCAAAGGACACTTAACAAGTCAGTATTCAATTATACACCACCTGTTCCTACGAAATTATAAGGATTTATTTTTGAGGAGAGGCGAATATTCAAGTCTCCACAACATCAAAACGATGCGGAACAGAATAAATAAAATAAATTAAAAAAAACACTTAACATAATGCCGTTATATTATTATGTAATGGAAAGTGTTTTTATAATTAATTTTGTGAATAATTAAAGTGTATTTAAATGCGCATCAAACGATTTCTTCGTTAACAATACGCGTTAAGTATAATTTAAGTTTAAGATGTACAGTGTCGAGACGTGAGTCTTTAGGGTGCGGTCGAGAAGACGTTGAAAAAAAAATAAATCCAGCATAATGACAATATTATTGATACTGAGACAATATCACACCAGAAATAAACTAACCGTAAATTAAAAACCAATCACGATAACGAGTTTGTGGCGATCGATGGCGCAACGCCGATAACTGAGTTAATGACGATTAACTTAAAAATTCAATGTAACAAAAATATAAACGACGAGACATGTCTCATAGTGCAACGAAAACTTCTACCCGTTTTCCAATTCCCCCTGCACACCACGCCTGGCAGAATGAAACGAATTTGACATCGTCTCATATTCATTTTTAAACTGTATTTGGATGTTTCCTGAATTGACCCGCCATGCCAGGCACTACCAGCTTACGCATGCTGCTCTCAAATTAGTCTATATCAAGAATACTATAAAGCAAAAAAAAAGATTTTGACAAATATAAATTATACAATGTAATTTAACGAGCATGCTCACCCCTCCCCCCATCCATTTTTCTTAAATAATGAAATTATTTAAATTCTGATTTTTGAAATTATTAAATATATATCTACTTAAAGACCATTTTTAAAATTCTTGAATTTTTTTGTAATATTTAATAAGTACTATTTGGCGATACAAACTTCTATTTACTTTAAGAGAACCCCTAACTTTTACTGTAAATTATTTAGTAGATAATTATTATTTTGAAAAATGTCATGTACCTCATTTTTGAAAATTGAAACAAGTAGTAACTCAGTTGAGATGATGTTGACATGATTCAGAAAATGTTAAAGGTACACCAACTTATGTTACTATATTATATTAATAGTAAAAACATAAATAATTCAAATGGGTACTTTTTATATTACGTTAGTTATTGTGTTTCAGTATTTTTAGTCTTGATCGGCCCTAGTTTTTACTGGGCCTAAAACAAAATAATTTCGCAGAACTTTTATTTTTCAATAGATAAATTGTTTTCTTTTATCCTCAAAACTTCTAATGTTTTCATTATATCCATATTAATATTATATTCATTAAATACTATCCCACATAATACAGTAACTTAGTATCAAACATAGAGGTACCTAAGAAAAGTGTTCACTCGTTAGTTTTATAATGATATTTAAATTTTTAAGCAGGTATATAACGGGCTCCAAGTATATGAATATATAAAATATGAAAAACTAAAAATATTAAATTATCGTAAAAAAACTAACGCAAAAACATAGATAGTATTATTAGCTTTAAGTATTATAATTATAGGTCAATTTACACTAATATTAAAATTTAAAGCTAACATCGTAAAATTAAAATATTACTGAACATACTATTTGACATGTTATACGTTACTAAGATGGAGACAACACCAAATGGGTACAGCATTACCTTAATAATGTAAAATGTAAAAAAAAACGTTGTACAATAAATGGTTATAAGTTAAATTGTTCATTCTGTATTGTATTTTTCCCAAAAAAAATATATTAAGATTTTCCTACAAAGTGACGCTACTATTAGGCTTAACATCTCAATAGCGATAAGTATTATAATTTTTGAGGAGATAAAAATTGAAAATTCCCAGTATTTTTCAATATAATTAGAAAAAACAAAAACAAAAATGATGAAAAATAGAAAATTATACGCAAAATCAATTTTTGACCAAATTAGTTGTTCAAATCAATTCAATTTTCTTATTTAGTTATTATTCAAAAACCGAATATTCTTAAATACTTGGAATTTTCACCAAATGTTTTTATTAGCATGCTATAATAAATTGTAAAAATATTGACTCTTTTTGAAATATTTATAGACTTATATATAGTGCGTAATTCCACAAATATTTTACATGACTGTCTGAACTTTAAATTTGGACGAAATCGGATATTCACGCGTAAAATAACGATTTCTCATCAAACAGTTTTAGTTTTTTTGTTGTAATTCAAAAAGCATTTATTTGAGAAACTTCAAACATTCCACTGACTTAAATATTTATTATTTTACTTAAAATATTTATTATTTAGTTTAGTATTTGCCGGTGATAAACAAAAATAATAAACTCACAGCAGTGATGTAGAGAAATAGCCTAACCATAACGCCGTGAGATCATAATTTCCGGGTTTCAGTTTTTCACTAATTTGTCAAAAATACAAACATTTGTAAATTATTTTATGGTTATAAATGTATACGGTTTTTAATTTTGATATCTAAAGCTCGAAAATTGAATACAACATTTTTCAAAAATTGTTCTTATTGGAATTAAAAAAAATTTAGCTATAAGCCATGTTCATTTTTAAAAGAATTATCTAAGTTCACATTTTTAAGAAATTGGAAATTCTTAAACGTAGAATAATAGTTGCAATTCAAAAAATGTTAGTTGTAAGCACTAAAGCATTCTAAAATTACTGTTTCCTATGCATAATCAACTAAAATTTCACAATGTTTAGACTCAATTTAAATTATATGTAGGCATTTAAAACTTAAAAAAAAAATTTAATTAATAAGCGTTTGGCGTTCAAATTTTGATAAAATTCGAAAAAATCATGAACATTTTCAAATTATGTTATAGATAAAAAAATATATCAAATATACATTTTTTTAAAAATTAAATTTTATTTACAAAGAATAACAATTTTAGTTATTTTGTTGTAATTTAAAAATATTATTCATGGGGATTTAATACTTTTACATATATTATTAATTATTATACAAATAATATTTATTTTTTTTTTTTGTATTTTATTTACACTATAACATTTTCAAAATATTAAGATTAATTTTAATCTATTTATACCACAAACTTATTCACTCCGTTACACGGTAAGTAGCGTAACTAGCAAGTAACAATAATATAATATATAATATTATAATGATTTAATATTAATAATATAACAAATGACACGTTTTCTGCAAAAATAAATTTAACTTGCCGTACAAATAGTTACTTATTAAAATAAATAACTATATAATAGTGATATAAATTTATCATAAAATAATAAAAATATGTCTCGCCATATAAGCGGACTTCGCTCAGAATCGTTTTTAGTATACAATAATAAGTTCAAATTGAATGCATATATTACAGTGATTTACTCAAATATGACAAAGTACACTTGACAGTCGACACCTGCCGTACAAGCCTCAGAGCCGCCATAAATAAATTCCTAAATTTTTTTTTTTTCAATATAACAGTATGGTGTACATATTAGGTACCCTACTTCTACGTATTTCTTGTTTTTCACGAATCACTATGTGTCATGTGCAGCGCAGGATCACATAATTCGTGCGGGGACTAGCCGACGAGGACGAATGTCCCAATTAACCTAACCATGGTCAGGCCTGGTTTTGACAGTCTACCGAACGTCTCACGTCGTCAACCATAGTAGTGTGGGACGAATGGACGATAACGGTCACGCCATCTGTTCGTTGATAGATGTGGTGCAAGTTGTAGTATAACTGCAGCCCGCAGGTCGTGCCATATTGCCGTCATTAAGCGGCTCGATCAGCATATTTTCAGTTTATTTTTCGTCCAAGTCTCTTGTTTATTTTATAAAAATATACATGTCATAAACCTTTCATATTTTTCTTTCTAACCTCCTAAATCTTTTCAACGCATAACTTGCATATCTCCATTCATATTTTAATTTAACTACTTCAGGTGTTCAAGTGTTTCTAATGTGAAACGCGTTCACGTTTTTTTTTTGCCGTCCTTTAGATTTTGTATCATCAAATTTACTCATTGTGCGCACTATAAAAGATGTAGATATAAACTAGTATTATTAGTATAGAGATTATAAAGAACCTTAATAATCAATGTCGGCACGGCTATATACGATTGTGGTCGGGGCCTTTTCAAATTTCAAGTGCTTACAGTTATTCGTTTTTGAATCGCAATAAAATAAGAAAGTCGTTGAAAAATTAAAAATGGGTAGTTTACGAAGTAATACCCAATGTTTCGCTCATAAAAAATTAATTTGACTTTCCATTAAATCTTTTTTTTTTTTTTTGTAAAGTTAAAAAAACTTAAGGGGAATCCTGTATTTTCTTGTCTTGTAAATTTTCAAATCTTAGATCTAGACAGAATATTTTCATAAATTTTTAAATTAAAATAAATTGCAAATTTTTGTGATTTTTACGTTTTTTTGTGGAAATTCTAATTTTAAACACTTATAAAAAACTATTATAGACCTACGCTCATTTTTCTTTTAATTTTCACTTACAACAAGTTATGAATAACCTTGTATTAAACTTCCAAGTCTTTTGATCAATTGAAAAAAATTTTATCGACAATAATAAAAATATACCAAGAATTTTTATGCCTAAAAATAACTCACAAAAAATCAAAATATATTAAATATTTTATGGCGTATAGAAAATACTTATATATAAATATTTGGTGAAAATTTCATGAATCTACAGTATTTTGAGTTACACCATAAAAACAAAATCTATTTTGTCGAAAACCAGTTTTGCATCATGCATAGTTATACTAATAGAGATACTAAAAATAGTTTTGCATCACGTATATATAGCACATGAAGCTTTTACTATTTTTATAGTTGTTTCAAATTTTACTGCCATAGGTTGTTGAAAAATACGAAACCGGCTGGCCAATATTCTAAAACCGTTTTCCACAATTCTCCGTGCTCTACTGGTTCTGTAATTATATATTTTTTCTTCTTTAGTCAAATGTACCTTTGAATATGGTTTCATAAGGTAGGTTTTCAAGGAAAAGGCATCATTCCCTACCAGTACTCCTCCTTTTGGTAGTAATGAATCATTTTCTAGTGAAGGATATAAATCACAGTACTGGAAAACACCACCATCAACATTTCGCTTGGGCAAGATCCGACATCAATGTATCTGAAGCAATAGATGTGGTCGACTACATCAAGAAGAACAATACTGTTTGTACCATTGTAATTAAAGTATTCACTCCCTGCATTTGGAGGTGTTTTAATTACAACATGTTTTCCGTCTATGGATCCGCAACATCCAAGGAAGTTCCACCTTTCATTAAATCTAAATTGAATTTCTTCCCTTCCCTTTAAATTTGGTACCTGAAAAATAGTAGAAATTGTAATAACTTATAACAGTATGAAATATTTAACATTTTAGGAAATCGGAACCCAAGACACTATTCATGAACAAGATGATGAAGCTAATCCTGGTGCCAATTTGAATAATGCAAGAGCACAGTTAGAAAGTACCTCTGGAAGTGATAAGTCAAGTTATAATATCCCCTCACCTTCAAAAAATAAAAGTCAAAAACGAAGATTAAATGCCATAACAGATGCTGTTCAAGAATTAAAGAATTTAAATGAAACAATGACTACAATAATAACAGCTATTCAGGATGATAAGTGTGATGTAATGGGGAATGCACATTGCGATTCAACTACGGGAGTTACCATCATACGATAGGATGCTAGCAAACTTTGATTTACAAAAAGTTCTAATGGATTACCGGTTAAAAAATATAAAAGGGGTATCATCGTCGACTTCATATAGCCGCCCTAGTAGTGTCGCATCCACTATTCAATCCAATCCATATACACCACAAACAACAACCAATGAAAAAAGTACTACGGCAGATATTATACACACTGGTATGGTTAACTCTGATAACGATAATGATTTCTTTGGATCTGATGTACAATTAAATTAATTTTAAAACTATTTTCCTTGTTTCTCTTACTGTACTTAACTAACACTGATTCTGTTTTTATGTTATTTACAACATCCCTTTAAATATTTAAAATAAACCCCTGAATCAATATTAAATTTGTTGCATGCTTGGGAAACTGCGTTCATACGTTGCAGAACTCATTGGAATTATAACTACAATTTGAAATAACATGTTAAAGTTTGAAAAACCCTCTTTTTGAATAACTTATTTTAATAAAAACGTCATATAAAAAAAAATCTTAAATAAAATAACAAAACCGCTGTTTTCTTACATTATTGTTGGTGTTTTATAACAGGGTCCAGGGGATACTAAAATAGAACTTGGGAGTTCTGAATACCTTCAAAAACCCCTCTAGTTGCACCTATGTGTATATGATGTACATGCAATGCAATGTAATGTATTATTGATATAATGTTTAAATTGCATAACTATAAGTATCAATTTTATGATTAGTCGAAAGTACACATATGGTTAAAAAGATAGTACTATAATAAGATAATTTATATTTCCTAATAAACTCACTATTGACGGCACTGCTGTGTTTGTTCAAACGGTGACGAAGACCTCCTAACATGCAGTCAACAATAGGATTGAAATGCCTCGAACAAAGCAATCTTATGCAATTCGTTTGTGGTATTTAACATTTGATTATCTATTAGTATTGAATTAATTTCTTTAGACCTATCAACATTTTTATTTGTAATTTTATTTATTAATTTCCAAGCCAATTTCGGATTAGATACAACACTATTAATTTTTTTTTTTTTGATAGAAGTTTATTTTTGTGAGTCTTAATATTTTAGCAAAAATTATTTTTATATTTAGTATAATATGACATTAATGTTGTGTTGTTTAGGTGTTTTTTAATTTCCATTGAGAGGTATTGTTTTTTACGAACTGAGCATAGTAAACCGGCTGTCATCCATTCTTTCATATGTTTATATTTAGAGCCTATATTCTTGATCGTGGTTGCGGATTTATACAAATAATATGCTGATGCACAGTGGCGTATTTAGATTTTTATGTCGGAGGAGGATATATGATTTTATCCAGTGGTCACTAAATTGACCCCATAATACCTTAAATTATAATAACTTATTAACATCATTAGGTAATACAAAATAAATTACAAAAATAGTGTTATACAACATATTACTTGAAAATGTTTTTGGATGTCAACGCAATGTTTGTTTTTTCTCTCTAGCTCACGCAAAACATAAACAAAACACATTCACGCAAAATCTGTTTTTGAGTAATCTCATAGAGTACTACTCATTACAAAAATTATAGAGAATAATATTTTTAAAGGTTATAAAATATCGATTAGTCAAATTATTATCTCAAAACAGTTTTAAAATCATTTATACATATTTACAAAACATTTTTTTTTTAGATTCTGAGCAAAGCGAAAAATGTATTAATTTTACAGTGTTGTGTGTTTTTTTTTTGTGTCTGTCATCACGTTTTAGTGTAGTAAAAGTACTCCGATTTTCTTCATTAACATCTTATCTGATAGGAAAAAATATTAGTTGATATTTTGGGGGAGGGGGTAAAAAATAAAAAATTTCCAATAGTTTTTAAACGCGTCGAAAAAAAACAAAAAAATAATTAAGAAAAAATGGGAATTTTATTTGCAAATCAAAGTTTTGATAAAATAGATTTTGATTTTTGGTGTTACAAAATAAATAAAAACCGAAGATACATGAAATTTTTGCCAAATTTTTATATAAGCATTTTCTATACACCATTATATTTTCAAAATATTTTGGGTTTTTTTAAACTATTTATAAGAATAATAAACTTTTGGGTTTTTTTATTTTTTTTTATATTATTATCAATAAAAAAATTTTCTGTCGGTCAAAACACTTGAAAATTAAATACACAGAATTTCATAACTTGTTGTAAGTGAAAATTAAAAAAAAGTTAAGCGTAAATCTTTAATAGTTTTTTATAAGCGTCTAAAGTTAAAATTTCGACAAAATACGTAAACATTTTTTTTTATTAGGAAATTCATAAAAAATTTTTTATTGATACTAAGATTTGAAAATTCAAAATAAGTTTTTCTACCTTTCTAAAAAAAAATTACTAGAAACTCAAATTAATTTTTTGTAAGTGTTTGAAATTAAACATTTGATATTCACCCTTAAACTACTGATTCTCTGTTTGACACGTTTTACAGTAGACAAATGCTCCAATCTTTAACATTAAAGATGAATTTCTGACTGAAAACTGTATCTAGTCGGTATATTTAAGACGTAAAATTTTTACTTCCAAGTACTTTTCTTAATAGTTAGAAAAAACAACAAAATAATGAGTCAAAAAACGAGAATATTTTAAGGGAAATACCAGATTTTAAAAAAATCAATTTTCTTATTTTGTTGTATAATTCAAAAACGATTAACCATTGTTAACTAAACTTTAAATGTTCACCAAATGTTTAATAACATAAAAATACAATATGTATAATAATCGTGTATTATGTAACTGGCATCTGGCAATAGCATGTATGTTAACCTTAATCCTATCTGAATATAAATTTGTGTATGTGAATGCTGTATTTCGATATTTTATTATTAAATATTCTAAGAAAAAATTAATTTTTAGTTTTTGTTATATGGTTTTTTTATTTGATAACAACAATAACCAGCATATTATTCTAATTTAAATTGAATGGTTAATTTCTATAGACATTTTAAGTTCAAATTTGAAGGAAAAAAAAGTATTTAAATTTTAAATGAAAAATAACAATGTTAATTATTTCGTTGTAATTTGAAAATATGTTTCGTAGGGGCTTGAAACTTTATGTATATTATTATATTTTATGCATTCAATGATATTTTCAAATGCAGTGTTTTTTGGAAAAATTAATTCAATTTACTACAATATTAATAGTGAAATGCAATAATATAAAATATATTTAGTTATGTAGGCTAACAGACCGTCTTCGCTCAAAAGTCAGAATCTTTTTTTGTATACAATGATTTTAGTACATATATTGAATTCAAATTTAACACATCTATTACCTCACTCGACACCCACTTTCAGCATAGTTGTATCCACTTTTTTTATTTGAAAGTCAAATAATCATAAAATATAACTCCAATATCTAATACCCTCAATAATATTTTCCTATATAATTTTCGTAATCAGCGATTTTGTTCTAAAATTACTCAATAATCAAAAAAACGATTTTACGTGAAAGCGTTTTTTTTTACGCTCGTCATGGGTCTGAGAAAAAACAAATATAGTTCTGACATCCTCTTAAAACAAAATTGAATTTCTAAAAAAATATGTGGCGTTTAAATTACACAAAACATACCAAATTATTAAATAAAGTAAATTTTTTAACATGAATGTGTTAAATACTTAAATTTGAATTCAATGATATAAAATAATTGTATAAGTAAAACGACTCTGAGCAAAGACGATCTGTCGTCTACATTGCTAAGTTTATTTTATAAACTTTTTATTTTATTTTATTGCTATTAAAGTAGTTCATTTTACTATTAATATTACAGTAAATTTAATTCATTTTTACTAAAAACTTTGCATTTAAAAATATCATTGAGTGTATAAAATATAATAAAATATTTTATAAGTTAATAACCCACGAAAAAAATACTAACATCATCGTTATGCTTCATTTAAATATCTAATTTCGTCCAAATTTGAATTTAAAATGTATTTTTGTCAACCATGTAAATATATATTTTAGATTGTTTTTTTTTTTTGTTACAATATAAACTACTTACGAGAAACCTTAAGTTTTAAATTTTCAATCCTTAGCTATAAAAATTGATAATTTTCTAAATTTTTAAGTACAAAATAATTTGCATATTTTCGATATTTCGAAAAATTTTGATATCGATAAAAAAAATTAATAAACATCAAAAATTTCTTATTCCTACAGTTAGCTGAAAAAGAGTAAATATTTTTTAAATTTTACGGTGTTTAAAAAATTATAGTTTCATGTGTCTACGGTTACCTATTCGTTTTTGAATTATAACAAAATAAGAAAATCGTTCGCTGAGAAATCAGTAATTTAAAAGTAAATATCTAATATTTAATTTTAAACGCTCATAAAAAATTAGTTTGGTTTTCCGATATTTTTTTATTTTTTGAAAAGTAGAAAAACTTGTGTTAACTTTTCAAACCTTAGATTTAAAAACAAAAATGTTTATAAATTAAAAAATCAAAAACAATTGCAAATTTTCGTCATTTTGTCCTTTTTTTTGTCGTAATTCTATCTTTAGACACTAGTTAAAAACTATTGTAGACTTACGCTCTTTTTTTAATTTTCACTAACAAGTTATGAGAAACCTTGTATTACATTTTTAAGTGTTTCAACTTTTGACCTAACAAAAAATTTTATCGACATTAATAATAATAAACGAATAATTTCTTATCCCTAAAATTTGCTCAAAAAGATTCAAAATATTTTAAAAATTGTATGATGTACAGAGAATGTTAATATAAACATACGAGAAATTTTTACTTTTGAGCTTCCCCAAAGTACCAAATAAACTCACTTTCTTATCAGAAAGATGCTGATGAAGAAAATTGAAACACTTTTACTGTTTCAAAACATGACAGAAAAAAAACATTGCAATATCAATACATTCTTCGATCCGCTCAGAATCTAAAAGGTCATAGGAGGGTGTTCCATACCCCGTTTTCTTCCGCAAACACTGCTGATGTATATATGCACCATATTAATCGATAATCAATATATTAAATGAAAAAAAATTATTTAAACAACGTTTCATATTATTATAATTTAAAAATATAAACTATTTTGGTTAGCAGTATTCACTTGCCCATCTTTTAGATTCTGAGCGAAACGAAGAATGTATTGATTTTACAATGATGTGTAGTTTTTTTTTCTTTTCCGTCTGTATACACGGTTATGCTTTGATTTTCTTTATCAGTATCTTTTCTGGTAGGAAAGTGAATCTATTTAGAACTTTTGAGAAGTCCTTTTTGAAAATTTAAAACAGTTTTTAAAAGCTTCAAAAAAAACAAAAAATAAATTATAGAAAAACGGGAATTTTTACGCAAAATTGGTTTTTAACAAAATCGATTTTGTTTTTATGGTGCAACTTAAAATAACTGTAGATACATAAAATATTCACCAAATGTTTATATAATCATTTTCTATGCGCCATAAAATTTTCAATAAATTTTGACTTTTTTTGAGCTATTTTTAGGTACAAGAAATGTTCGGTATATATTTTTATTGTCGATAAAAAAAATATACGATCGGTCAAGACATGAAAATTTAATACAAGGTTCTTCATTATTTGTACATAAATATTAAAAAAAAAATGAGTGTAAGTCTACAAGAGTTTATTATAAGTGTTTAAAATTAGAATTTCCACAAAAAACGTAAAAATCACAAAAATTTGCAATTTATTTTAATTTGAAAAATCATAAAAAATGTTCTATCTAAATTTAAGATTTATTTAATTAATTTAATTTAATTCAACACAAGATTACCTATAAGTTTTTCTAACTTTTACAAAAAAAAAAAAAATTAACGGAAAGCCAAACTAATTTTTTAATGAGAGTTTGAAAAAAAAAGTTGGATATTAACCTGTAAACTATCGATTTCTCAGAGAACAATTTTTTTCATTTTGTTGTGATTCAAAAACGAATAACTGTAAACACTTGAATTTTCACAGAATTTTGGGATTATCATTTTCTATGCACCATTAAAAATATTTTGACACTTTTTAAGATAATTGTAGACATACTAGATTTTCGATTTTTTAAAATTTTTTTTCTAAAAATATCAATAAAAACATTTTCGTTGTGTTAAAAAGCTTGAAAAATTAATACAAGGTTCCTATCATAAATTTGTTACATTAGTTCAAAAATATTAAAAATACATAGGCATAAAATTTTTTTTTCAACATGTAAAGTTCAAATTTTGATCAAAATTTATTAAAATATCAAGTATTTATTTTGTAGTTATAATGTATAAAATGTTTAATTTTTATAGCTAAGAATTGAAAATTTAAAACAAGATCTTTTGTAAATAGTTAATATTTCAACTAAAAAATAAAAATAAATATATTAACAGGGATGTTTTTTATAGACATTTTTTTTTTAATTTGGACAAAATTAAATATTTAAATAAAGAATAACAATGTTAATCATTTTGTTATAATTTAAAAATATTTTTGTGGGTGCTTGAAATTTTTATAGTATATTATTATATTTTATACATTCATAATATTTTCAAATGCAATATTTTCAACAATATTTAAAATTGTGTTGATTTTTTTTTTTTTTTTTGGCATTTTACACTTTATTAATCATACACATTATAAAATATAAGACAAAACAATAGAACCTTACTCTGATTATTAAAAAAAAAAATAATTATATTTAAAAAAAAAAAATGAAATATATAACTTAATATAATTTAGGTCTAGTGTAAATACTACTTCATATAGGTACAGTAATTGTAAGCTAATGAACTTGTAATTGATGCTAAAATAATAAAAAAAAAAAAGTGAGACAAAAAAATAACATTTTAGTATTTCATGAGGTAAAAATGAACCCAGATATAAAGCAAACTATATGACTATAGTAAAAAAACCATATTTCTGGAAGTCATGTATTTTATTAGCTCTGAATTATTGTAAGTAAAAAGTACAACATTTAAATATTTATGATTTATCACAATATAAATTCACATTAAAAAAAATATATTTTTTTTTTCAGATTTATTTAGCTTAATATTGAGTAGTATAACATATTCATCATATCTTTAAATTAAAACGGTTTGAAAACAATGATCAATAAAAGTGTAATTTCAATTTATTCTTCAAAATATAATCTTATTAAAATATTAGTTTCTAAATTATGCAATTTGCAATAATTTTAATCACTTTATTTAAAAGAAAAAAAAATATTATAACAATAAGTAAACATTTTTAGCAACAAAAGATCCAATTCTGCTAAGTTTTTATATTAAAAGAATATTTTAGTAAACATGTGGAAAAGGATAATTTTACTAAAAGACACATATCACACTGTTATAAAAATGTACTTGCAATACAGTTTTAAAAAATGTTTAACATAAATAATATTTCCATTACACAATTAATACAACTGTATTTTTCTAAAAAATGTTGAACAATATTATTCTTACTTGCATTTTGTTTATTTTAGACTTTTATAATTGAAAAATATTTTCAAAAAATATTCACTCATGTAAAATTAAATACTTTTTTGGAAATATTAGTTTGGCCCATATTAAAAAAATCTTTTAAATATCAATCAGATAATTCCAAAAAAGTATTTATATGGCAATATAAATTTTATTTTTTTTTTAATTTTGTAATGACATGTAAAAATTCATTATAACATAAAATAATAATAAAATGAAAAAACAGACGGTGGAGAGACAAAATTTCCACGCGCTGACTAGAAACTAGAATAATATTATGTTTATACATCTAAGTGGTACAAAAAAAAAATTATGTAATTCTAATTCTTAAAAAAATTAAAACATAAAAATATTATATATAAAAAAAAAATTTAACAACGAAACATTAATAGTCTACAAAATTGGTACCCCAGATGACAAGTTTGGACCGTTTACACAATATTTATAAAAAAAAAAACAAAAAAAAAAACACTTATTTTTTTAAATAGACTTTACTGGTAACGTTAATTAACACTTAAATATTTTTGACCCTTAAAATTACATTGGAGATAAATGTCCATTACTCATTTTGTTTTTGTCTGCACGGAACGCATTATATACAGCAATAGTGTCACCGCCTTCAAAACAAATACTATCGTCATCGACATCTTCTTCATACGTAGTACACGGTGACATCAACGATTGATCGGCAGGCGACTCATTGTGTAAACCGCGAGTGTGATAAAACGAAACTGATCTATAAACAGTAAGTAAAAGTATTGTATTAAGTGGCAACATGCATAATTGTTGATAAATAAATAATTATTAATAAATTAACCTAAAATCATTCCCCAGATAAACATCAAGTGTTTCGACTATTTTTAGGAACCTTGGTCGTTGAGAAGCAGTCCAATTCCAACACATTCTAACAATATCAGCCAACACAACAGGACAAGATTTTGGCATGTTAAGTAGGTTGCCGTCAAGCACGTGTGCCATGACCTCATTGTTGCTCTTTTCTGGGTAGGGTTGTGCTCCAAGCGTCATTATTTCCCAGATCACGATCCCGTAACTCCAAACATCTGACTGACTGGTAAATATACCTTCACTGAGGCTCTCTGGAGCCATCCACCGTATAGGCATTTCACCCTTATTTCCTTTGCGATAATAATCACCAGCATATATTTGTCGACTCATGCCAAAATCACCAATTTTCACTGTCATATCATTAGCCACCATACAGTTTCTGGCTGCTAAATCACGATGAATAAATTTATTATATTCTAGGAATGCCATACCATCAGCTATTTGTGCGGCCATACAAATGATGGTGTATCTAAAATATAAACAAATATTCATAAAAATATGTTAAAAAATGTCTACAAAAATAAATTATCATTCAAGTCTTTACCTGGTTGGAGGTAAATCATCAGAATTCTTGCACTTCACCAATACACTTTTCAAATCACCACGGCCCATGAGTTCCATTACTAGCAGTGGTGGATGAGTCTTGGTCACCACACCAAGTAATTTTACTATATGGTATGCTTCACTGAACTTCTTCATTATGGCTGCTTCATTCAAAAACTCTGCGTGATATTTCATAAAATTTGTCTTGCTTACAGATTTTACAGCACATGATATAGAATGAGGTTTTATCAGACCTTCGTGAACTGTGCCAAATGTTCCTCTACCAAGTATTTTTAAAATAACCACATCCTCTCGGGGTAACTCCCATTCATCCTCGACATATATGCCAATGTAGCCAGGATTATTAGCTAGACTAAACATGCTGTTACGTTCCAAAATCTTACGACTAAAGTGTGTACGAATAATAAAACCTATCAATACAATTAATATACAACCACAAACAGAAATTATGAGAATAAAGTGCCAATTATTAAATGCGTCTGGATGGGGAAGATTAAATTCTTTCACAGTAGTGTATGGCCCAGGTCCGTACAAAGAAACAGCTTGGATTTTATATTGATAAACACCAGGCTGTATGTTTTTAAAGAAATATGATCGACCAGCATTTTCGTATTCCTTCATAGTAATACACACAGAAACAAAATTAGGCGCTTCCAGACGCTTATAGTGCAAATTGAAACTATGTATTATGCTATTTATAAGCTTTGGTGACTTCCAAAATATATTAACTGTGTGATTATTCACAATTTCATCTCGTACACTTTCGCTATCAATAATGTCTGCCTGCTTATTTTCCAAAGTGCGGAAAGATATTAATGTTTCTTGACTACAAGGATTGATACTGTTGCTTTGATTTAATTCTTGTTTAACAACCTCTCTACAAACCAATATGGACAGCAAATATTGACTGTAATGCCTAAGGTTACTAAGATTAAATGATGTAACATTCTCATTTAACTCAATCTGGAAATAAGATGAACTACCATCTTTATGAGTAACATTATTTAACATATTACTGACTGACCACGTTTCTGTACAGTTTTCATCTATAAAAGTATTTACAATACTTGGAAAAACAGTGTCATCATTATTTTGCATTGCCAAACACTTTGAATTAATAAAGATATTAAGAATATTACTGCTGCACGATTCAAATGTATACCTGTGATTGTTCAATGAAATTAAATCCATGTCTATACCATGTTCAAAAGTGTTGCATATATTATTAATAATATTTTTTTGCGATCCACACTGTTTTTCACATATGTCATCAGTTGATGGTTTAATAATTGATGAAGATGATCTGAGTTGTATGCCGTTCCCATTGGACGTTTTGTTTCTACAGTAACTACGTTCATCCAACATACCTTGGTCATCGGTTAAATGAATTCCTTTGATAATGTACTTAACTAATTTTCCATGCGGATGTGAAGGAGGTTTCCATGTCAGTTCTACTTCAGAACTAGACACTGGTTGAGCATTAAAGTATTGGGGAGACGACGGCTTTGACGGAAGAGTTTTATTACGAAATATACTACTCATACTTGTCTTGGAAGAAATTGTGTAAGTCTTTACATAATAAATGTACTCTGTGTTTGGTTCTAAATTTGTAATGACATGGAAGATATCAGTTTCATTTAAAGATTTTTTTGAACTTATATCATCAATTTTCCAACTAGAATCTTCACAATCGGTTGCTTCGATAGTCTCATTCCATTTAGACGCTTCGATAAAATACACAAGAAACCTTTCCAAATTATCTGCTTCCACGGGTTTGTGCATTTGTAACACAATAGACTGTGGATCAATTTTAACAGTTTCTACTTGTAAATTATAAACAGTGCATGCAAACTGATCACCGTTGGATATAACTGACACTTCTATATCTGAGAATGCAGGCAGTGTCGACAAATTTCCAAATTTATATATTTCTGACATACATAACTTTGGATTGTAATGAAAAGATACCGTACCGTTCAATATCTTCACGGGGCGGGTCTCATTTTCACTGGTAGTCCAAAGTTTTTGTAAATTTTTATTGCCGCGAATCACCAAAGCCATTTTATTAACAGTATTTTCTCCGCGTATTTCGTACAAGCTCCGCAAGAAATTCAAAGAGCTCAGCGAATACGATCGTATGATTTTTAATTGATCCAAAATAACTTCTACTTTACCAATGTATTCTTCTAGTCGACGTTCTACGTCCTCGCTGGTACCATATTTGACTTCTATCTCCAAAGATTTAATTGTTGTACAGTTGGTATGCAAACGATATTCGTAATTCTTCCTCAACATGTCGTCACTGATCTTGAAACTATTACAGTTCCGTTGACAGTGTCCATATCTCGTTTTCGTGCACAGAGTACAGTTTTTTTTGTCTGCCGTCACCTGGAACCCGTAGGGACACTCGTCGCGACAAACGCGTTCGAACGGGATGTAGTGGGTGTTCAGATCGTCCGGTGTCGATTCCTCTCTGGTCACCGGTATTTTGTGGCACTCTTCTTCGGTCAGGCACGACCTGATGTGACCGTACCTAAACGCAAAACAGAAAAACAAACTCAATGAGTATGCGCGCGGGTATAGGGGGAAAAACCGATTTTCTGGACACTAAACTTACAGGCCGTATGGACATTCCCGGATGCATTCGCCCTTGTGCATGTACGCAGTGCACGCTAAACAATGTCTGGCAGAATGCGGTTCATCACAACCGCCAGCGCACAATGGATGGCAACCGTTTAACTTGCCGTACTGGCACCGTCCAACTTCATGGGACCAGCACAGTTCTTCCGGGCAGCCAATATTAGAACACCCTTTGCATTTCGCGGGTTCGTCGTTGCTGATCACGTTAATGTCATTGCTCACTCCGTTGGCGATTTGGCCCCAATCGATTGTCGTCGCGTGACACAATTCTATACAAAAATTAACACGAGATATTATTTTAAAAACACAAATTCGATAACTACCTATAATCAGTGCTGTATTTGGGAGATGGGGTTACGGCGTATAATCACTTCCTTTAATTTATTTTTATCGTATACCTACTCTTTAAATACACGACGATATACGCCGTATAACCCAGTATACCTAATTTTCAGTGACGAATTATCCAAAAATATTTTGAGAGTCAATGGACCTTTTATCAACCATATACCGTTTATATATTATATTAGTTATTACTGAGTACTTAGCTTTATGAGTGTATGAAATAATATAAAGTGCCATCGATGGCGCTCCTTTCCTTTCACGTTTTGCATTGGGTTTTTTCACAATTTTTACCAGAGTTTTTTTTACTAATCATACAGTTTTTATTATTGTTACCTACCTAAAAGGAGTATACCCACGAATATTTTTAGCAATATTCCATTCACTGCATCACCTTTTTGGCAAAAACTTACAGTTCCTTTTTCGGTCAACACAGTTAGGTTTTTTAAAATGCACAATTGGAACAACTCGAATTAACAATTATTTTTAATTAAATTAAATAGATGTAAATGTATCCAAAAATATGATTTTTATGATCAAAACTCTTACATGCAATTGTGTGAATAAAATAATAAAATACACTAATTTTCAATAAAATGTTATAGTATATTATATTACCTTAGTTAAACAAAATATCAATTTTTGTTTGACAAATTTTACTATTATTATAATGTAATAATAATATTTAATGTAAGTTTCATTTCGATTATAGTTGGTTTTTTGTAAATAAAGATAAGCTAGAGTTGTTACTTGTTCGATATAATATAATGTACCTATACAACACAGTACGCACCACCTAAACAAGTTAGTGTATCCAATGTATACATAATAGAGAAACGCATAAAGTAAAATTTGTTCTAGTTGAGTTGTTTCAATTGTACATTTTAAAGAAAACTGTATTGATCGAAAAGAAAACTATAAGTTTTAGCCAAAAAAGGAAGGGTGAATTTTGGCCAGAAAGAGGACCACCCACCAATATATCACTGCCTATAATAAGATCAATTAATACCTATACAATAATACAGCCAAATGTTCAAATTCATTTTATCGGCCAACATCTAAACATAAATCATTTTATTATTATTATTATTATTATTTTATTATTATTATTTATTTATTCAGCCAAAATAACTACAATTAAATAATTACAATAAAATACATTAATAATAATAGTTAATACGTATTCCAATTAAGCTATAAGCTCGTATCTGATATACGGAATTCAACAATATTACAATTCGTTTTATAGTAAAAGCTTATACAAATAAAAATATGATTTTATTAAATAAACATAATATAATAAATAGATACTTCAGAAACAAAATTTAACATCAACATTACATATAGATACATACTATACGATATATATATATATATAAATATACAGACTTTTTATAATTTTATTGATACACACATTATCATCAAGATCACTAACTATTTTATATATTGCCTTTTTTATTTGATTTTTATTAATTATGTCATTGATATTATTGGAATGACTTTCACATAAACTTTTTTATGAGACTCTTTACTTCATTATTTAAATTGTTGAAAATAGTTTTCCCCGCGCAATTGGGAGAGTTTCTAGAACTAGTTAATAAAGTAATGACGGTTTAATGTATTTACCTGTTCTTTTGTCTATTATTTCTATAGCATTGAGTATGTGGTTTTGTATAGATTTAACTAAAATTTGCCTAATGTATAATTTATAAACAGATAATATAATAGTATGGTTGAATAATTTCTCTGATGAGTGTATTTTAATGTATTTTAATGGTAGGAAGTATATTACTTTTGCAATAATTTTTTGTGTTATATGCAATGTATTAATGTCTGTTCTCTTAGAGCCTCCCTAACATGTTATGCCGTATAATAGAATAGAATTACACAGTGCTATGTAAATATTTCTTATAATTAATTTATCAAGAAATCGAATTTTGTAAAATAATACAGTTAAGCTCCTCGTTTTATTTTTGATATTCTGTATGTGTTCTGACCATTTTAGGTTAAAATCTATTGTTACACCTAAATATTTGAATGACAATGCCATTTTAAAAGGTTTACAACTACAATTTTTCATACCAGTTCCACATTTATGTATTATAAAATTATATCCAACAGGAATCTGTGAGTGTATAGGTATATAGTAACTATTGACATACAAACCGATTTATTAATGTTAAGTGATAACAGATTTTTTTCTATTCAGTCATAGATATACCGTAAATCAGTTCAATTTTTCCCAGTTATCTTCGAAATTAACTAGTGCTATGTCATCCACGAACATGAATAATTTTCCTTTTAATAAAGATGCAGGTATAGAGTTAATATATATTAAAAACAATATAGAGCCTAATGATGTACCTTGAATGACTCCATAATCTTTAACATAACAATGATTACTGTAATGAGATCCGATAGTGGTTAATTGTTGTCTGTTACTCAGATAACTGGTAAACTATTTTAATGTATTGTCACCAAAGCCAAATTCTTTTAACTTGTTTAGTAATAATTGTGTAACTGATTTTATAGATTTCAAATGTCTTAAATACATACCTTAGCTAAAATTAAATTGTTGCCTTTCATCATAAATAGGTAATTTTAAACAAACTAACGTCAAATTTTATGGATTATGACAAAATACATGTATCCATATAAATTAAAATATTATACATATTAGATCGATTATTATTTGACAGACACTAAAATGTAAATACATGATACTAACTTAAAAATAACATTACCTACTCGGCAGAGCCCAACTTAAGGGAGTGCTAAGGGGGTTGCAGCCCCAGGCCCTTATTGATAATTAATTATTAAAGTGATACTGTGAAATGTTAATACAGTATGATATTATTGCTTTCGTTAGACATTTACTATTTACAAAACAAATTAGTCACGTTTCGTAATGGAATTTAAGATTATAATTGATAAAATAAGCTATTAAGTTTTAAGATAAAGTTGGCCAAAAGCACTTTATCATTTGTTTAATCCATTCTGTCGCCTAATCATCAACGTTTGTACCTTTTAGCAACAACTGTATCTAAGCCGCGCGATATATGAAAATATCGCGAGTTTTTGCGAGCGCTCAGCTTGTGTCTAAATGCGGGTATACAATTATTGGTAAATAGTAAATACCTTTCAGTCTGCAATTTATTTCTACATAGATTTTGTTGGTCAGTTTTGCATCATTAGTACAATCGGATACGTTAGTTGTTAGTATTCTGTCGACTGTCATGATAAATTAGTTTTTAGTCGAGTTCATAAGTTTTGTTCGTTACTAGTGGTGTGTGTCAACAACTTTTGAAATTTAAAAATTTCTGGGAAAAAAAAGATTTATCTCAGAGATTATGAAAATTCAGTAAGCAAGTTACCTAAATTAACGAATTTCTTTGAAACTATTAATAGTGTAAACGACGTAGAAATTAATATAACTAATATAAAAATAATTTGGTTCTAAATATTAGTTATGTTGTTATTGAAACATAAATAATGATAGTAATAGTATCATATCTAATACAACAGTCATTTCAAAATCTGATGCTTTTAATTTTTCTGAAAATAATATTGACAATTGTTCTACAGTAGAAAATTCAAAATTGATGCTTTACATTTTTTTAAACATTTTATTGATAATTGTTCTAACAGAAGAAAATTCAGTGATTACGATTAATTTTAATTCGAATGTTTATTATTTTGAATTTGATATTGAATTATATCAAGATCTCAGAATGTGGTCATTAGTGTTAAACAACAATTTTATAGAATTATGCTGCTTAAAAGGACCAGCAAAAATATGGGTCCGAAAAAATTTTGATCGGTTGATACTTTTTATGTTATTATTGATTGTTTAGTTACTGGACTTGATAAAAGATTAAATGCATATAGTGTTTATAATAATTTTGGGTTTATTACAAAATTCGGTTCACAATTATCATTTGAGACTTTTGCCAATATATTCATTAGCACATTTAAAGATGATATTAATACAACTAATATTAAACAAGAGATTGTGCACTTTTCAAGTTATATAATGCAATTAAATTTACCAAAAATTTCTCCTCAAAATATTTACTTATATGTTCATGAAAATAATTTAAAATCTTTCCAAATGTGTACATTTGTCTACGACTTTATTTAACTTTGCCAATTTCAAATTGTGAAACAGAAAGAACAAATTCAAAATTAGAACTAATTTAAAACGCCAGAAGAATGTCCCTTCACCAAAAAAAAATTAAACTCATTCGTTCTTCTATACGCTGAAAGGGAAATAACTAATACACTTGATTTTTCAGACCTAATTTAGAAGTTTAGTGAATTAAAATCTCGAAAAAAACCATTGTCTTAAATTCTAAATCATGTGATTTTTTTTTTATTATTTTTTGACTTTGACTTTGTGTACAATGTACATGTAATGTATATCAGTAAACATTTGTTTAAATTACAACCTGTATCAATTAACATTAAATAATTACCTATAGATTTATGGTATAATTTATTTATAATCTTAAAAAATAAATTAAATACAAAAAATCAATTTATCAAAAAAAAAAAAACTGAATTTATAATTTAAGTTAAAGGCCCGATCAAAAAATTAGACCCAGGCCCCAAAATTTCTAAGTTGGGCTCTGCTACTTGGTAATATTAATATTACATTTGACATTCATTATTATAAGAATAAAACCTTTTTGTGACCCCTCAAAGTGCATACAATACCCCAGAAATGTTGCATTTACATATTTGATTTTCAACCTTTGCAAAAACATTTTTTTTTTTTTAATCGTAGACCCATTTGCGGATTTTGAATGACAGTCCACACAAATCCGCTAGGTCAAAGATTTAATATAAGTTTTTAAGTTTTCAAAAGGTGTTGCAAGACAGAAATGCATGTGTACTTCGGTTTTAAGCTGCTGTCACACATCACACATATATTGTCAAACGCGTATTTCGTGGTCCTCTTTGCCTCGCTAAAGCCTATTTGTGACGACAGCTGATACAAAAACACGGACTGAATCATTACAACTATAATATAGCGGGACGAAAATTAATAATCGAGTTATTTACGAGCCATACGCGTAGTTTTCATGCCCGACGAAGTAAACGTTCTCTGTAACTCTCTGTATTCGATGTACGCAGATTACAAACTACGGTACTGTACACACGCTCAGATAAAGGCCCGATAGTCGCACAATCGCTATTGTAATAACAACGTTACTAATGCATTGTCGAAAATATAATAATAATAATATGTTTGCAATAAATGATAATTCAGTAATAGACGGCAACAACGTCCAGCGGCCAGGACGACAGATTACATCGTGTTAACATTGACATTACCAACAAAAATGTATAATCATGAAAATATAATATTGTATACGTGAGCTATAATATCAATTACGCGCGATAAAATATTCGGTAACGTTTTGGTTTTGTGCGACAATTGATACTTATTGTATATAATATATGTTTTTCAAGTAATCTCTGGTTGTCCCTCACCTCCTCCCACTCTTCCAAAATAAAGGTCGGGTGTGACCGCGTGGATCCATTAAAATGTTTATGCAAATGCTAATTATAGGTATATATAATATATATTAATAGATATTGCTAGTAATTTGAATTATGTGGAAGTACCTATTAAATTATATAATGCAGTAGCGTACATATAAGAATTATTTTCACTAAGTATGAACCCATTGAGTATACGCTATTGTTAATATTAAAACGATAAAAATATACAATTTATTCAAATAAAACAAATAAATGTATAAAATGCTTGAATAATTAATTAATGAATCGTCTACCTATTACTTTTGGCAGTGACAGTGACTGTAAAGATTACACTATTTAGGCCGCTCTGACCTAGGTGGCCCAATGTCCCAGAACCCCCAAATGCAAAATTTAAACGAACAATTAATAAGCTTAAAGTATGTATAATAATGATTATTTTTTTATAAATTTATAATTGTGAATTTCTTTAGTATATTTATTGAATAAACGTTTATCTAATAACTTGTTTTATGTGATACACATTTATAGGTGTTAAGTGTTTATCCATATTACCTGATTTGGAGATTTGATGATTTAAAATTTACTTATAGGTAACGAAATTCAATGGTGAATTTAACGGTCGTTTAGTCAGCAAATGCTGCTCTTCTAATATGTCTACTGAGGCCTAAATAATACAATTAATTTTTTTTTTTTTTAATAAATTTTATATTGCAAACTGCAATATCATTTACCATTGTTAATAAAAACAATAATTTCATAAGTATAATAACAATCTTTTCACTTATTTAAATATAAATTAGTTTGAATTAACAGTTAAATATCTTAAGGAGGTTAATCCGACTCGTGTTTTTTAACAAAATATACTTGTATTGTTATGTTTTTAACTTTATAATGTGATATAGTTTAAAAAATATATAATAAATTTATGATTAATACATATTTTTAATTTTAATTTCAACCATTAACATTAACATAAGTTTTGTTTATTTTCTCTATTAGCGAATTGTCTCTACAAATAATATCATTTTTGAGTTATTAATTTGATTCAAAAGAATCGGAAAACACAGAAAATGTACTGAGTTATTTATCATTAAGCATTAATTGTCTGATGTTTTATCCCAAGTGAAAACTATTTTTTACATTATCTATTAGTAATGAGAGTTCTGAAATAGCTAAGTATTGAGTGTATTATGAAGGTTAAAGTATTATCTTCGTTTAAGTATGGTTCAAAATTATACAAACGATTTAGCTTTACTTTGCAAGCGTATGAAGCAGCACAATTCTTTGATATGAACTATTTTATCAACAAGTTTTCCAAAACTCAAGTTCGCAGAGGTTCACACTATAATTTTCAATTTTGTTATTTTATTGTATATACCTACCTAGTACCTAATGTTAATTTTGTTTTATTTGTACAAATTATATACTTATAAAATTGTATTATAGTTTTTTTTAAATATAAAGACTTTTTAGTATAAAAATAATATTGTTTGATTATTACATGTTGTAAACAATAAATTTACATTAAAAAAAAAAGTGTTCAAATTCACAAATATACTAAAATGTGTAAGATCGATAACAAAAAAATAATAAAATAAATATATTATAGACTATAATAGAATAAAGTGACTTTCTAACAATATATCAAATATGTTATTGATACAAATGTTTATATATTAGGATATAAGGTATATAACTAAGTACTACTAGGAAACACTATGAAAACACTGTGAGGTTTTTTCTATAATATGCTATATTATATTGCCCATTCGGAGACTGAGACGACGGTATGTAGAATGAAATGAAAGAAGATTTATTGCTTCATTAACCTAAGCATAATGTCATTATAACATATGCAGATGTTTTATATTAATGATTAACACACGGAAGCCATATTTTATATTTTATTCTTTAAGTCAACCAAAACGATTTTAAAAACGAATTGTTATTTGAATTTTATTTCAACTTTTTAATAAATATTAAATCGCTATACTACTGTCAATGGCCTATCTATCCTGTAAGCGCAGGTCACGGTTTCACCAACGAATAAAGATTTTCATAAATTGAGTTTTATCATTAGGTACCTATATACTGATCATTTAGAATTCATTATAAAATTAGATTAGTGTTGGGTGACATTCCAGTCTTAATTTCCACCTTATAGTGAGTCAGGATAAAATCACCGACATTCAATCACGAGGGAATTGGATCTAACCCTAATTGGAAGGAATCAGTTGCGATCAACGACCAAATTTAGTGGTGCTTCAGTGCTCTCAATACATGATATTAAACAATGATGAGAGCATAATGGGAAGATGCGTGCTAAAGAGTGTTTTGCAGGTTTTAGAAAAAAAGACTTTATTTTCCCTATAGTCAGTTATGTCATTAATCAGTAATCACTATTATAAATACGAGTCGAATGACGAATAATTCTCTATAAATACGAAAAAATAACAAAAAAAATTAGAATAGATTTGGAATACAAACGCATATATGTATCTTAGCTCCCCTGTGCCGAGCGCGGCTAGCACGTTTAAATGCACAGCACCCCCAAAAAGGCTCCATTATCATATTTAGAGGGTCCCTTTCAGACATAAAGGATTTTAGATTTTAAACCAATATTAACTTTTATTCCAATTAAACACATGATGAAAATTAAAATTTTTCAAGTCCAACATATATGTTTTTATAGTATTAATTATACTTATGGAGATAATATTTTATACTATCAATTTTTAACTATGACTTTGTACCTCTTAATATCTTATTTTTGAATCGTTAGTTTCAATTTTGTGTTGAATAATAATTTTCGACTCCGTGTTATTATCATTGATGTTAATTGATAAACAATTGAGAAAAATAATTAAGGCATAGTGCTACTTTTAGACTTTAGTGCAGTGAGTGACGACTGATAACTGATAAATGATAATATTATATTTAGTGACTACATTTTTGTTTTCATTTTCGATTTCACTTAAACAATAAACTTAAAATATCTCTAAATGCTCGTCCTAGTGGTGCACAAATGAGGAAAGCCAAAAACATTCGACTTGCCAAATCCAATAAATTACATAGTTCGTTAGATAAATTTTATACATTAAATACAAAAACTACAATGTCAACACAGATAATTAAAATTAAAAATATTATTACTTATGTTATTTCATATTTTATAGTTTTAACTTAAATATATTAATAATTATTATAAATATCAAAATAGGTAATATCCAAGATGTTTATTTAATTTCATGTTTTGAAATTAATGTTTCTATTATAGTAATTATCTGGTTACATATTATTTATGGAATAGACATGCATTTTGCACTGTTATTTTAGCATACTTACATGCCTATTTTAAAGATAAACTAATTTTGTATACTATAATATACAATTTTTAGTAATTTTGAGTAGTTCAAGACAACTAACAGGTTAAAGTTAAATTAATATAAATGGTTTCTCACAAACCAACAGATATACTAACTACTAAGTAGTATTATTTACTATGGTTATCTATACTTTTTATTCAATAATGTGATTGAGACTATTAACTGTAGAAAATGATAACTATTAACTTAAAATTATAAATCAATTGGGTAAACTATAATATTTAATCATATGGACATAAAAATTAATGTGAATAGTTAACTAATTTTTAATATTATAATTTAACTCTTAAAATATGAACTAGGAATCTACTAAATCAATAAATTATTTTGAAATAATAAAATGTATGCCTAAAAGCCTTAAAAATTTTTAACTTACCTAAAGCATGTTTTTACTATAATAAACCATAACATATAACTTTTATAAGTACCTACTTAAAACTATTTTTATGGCATAAACGGACTAGATGGGGAAGAAATATAGAAATAAAATATTTATTAAAAATATATGATCAAGTATTTATTTTATATAAGAACAATATTGATTTTTGATAAAAATTTAAATATATGACCGTTGTGTAATTCAGTACAAGTTAGAAATATGTACCTGTAACATTCAACGTAACTTAAAATTAGTATTAAAATGTAAGTAAATATTTATAATATGTATAACATATTCTTTTTACCTATTTAAATTTTAAGAAAAGTTGATGATTTTTTAATCTAAGAAATATTTTGAGAAACAAAATTAATTCAATCTGCCAATTTACGGCTTACTCAGAATTTAGATACTATAAGAATTAATATAATATTTTCATATTATTGTAAAGTAAATTATAAAAAAATCATAATTTTTTTCTTTGTAATAATTTCTATGAAATAATTTTTATTTTTATTATTTTTTTATAGTAGGATTGTAGAAATCTTTACTTTAAATATTAAGTAACAACTTTTTTTTATTAAAATAAGTTAATTTTTAAAGTTCAGTAAAATATATAATTTAAATAGATAATTTTTTTTAATATTTTTTTGTATTTTTATTCATTTTTGTAATTTTATTCTAAAGTTTTGATATTCATCTATTTCAAATATTTTTATTTAAATTTGAATAATATAATTAATAGGTACCTACTTTTCAAAATAATTATCAATTGCATTATAAATTAAAATGCTATTTTTATAATAAATTAATAAATTATTATAAATTTTTAATTTATTTTAGAAGAAAATGATAACACTATACCTACTCCTGTAAAGTAAATACAAATGGCCATTAATGATGTATTGGAATGTACGGCGGAAAAGTATAGTACAGACAATGAATTGAATCTCCAAGAAATTGTGCCTGAAAATATTGTAGTTCATTTGGCAAACGATAAAACTTCTATTGGTTAGTTAATAGTTAGATAACATTACTAATAATTCTAATTTTTCAAATTGTGTTTTACCAAAAACATTTATTTTGATCCTTGGAAATATTTAAAAAAGAAATGATAACACCAAACATTTTAATTTTTTAGGTGTAAATTTAAATTCTAAGTATCCAACAGGCTGAGGAAATTTTTTTTGATGTTTTAAGCAGTGATATAAAAAAATTAATTGTACAGTATGGTTCAAGTAATAGAATGTCCTTTGAATATAAATGTTATAGATGATGTATCTAAAACTCCTAAGTTTTCAACTGATTATTATTTTATGATGTCCAAATCTGGTATAAAAATACCACAGTTGTGGTTATGTTATTTAGTCGAGTTGAATAAATCATACTATGAATCTTGTTGGCTTTTTGCAGACAGAAATTACCCCTATTTTAAATATTTTTGTATTGAAGGTATAAATGATTGGCAGTATTTATCTAAAAAATTTCAAAACATGAAAAATCAATTCAACACATTGAAGCTGTATAACTAAACTATATGTATTAAGAATCAAACTATATATGTAAATCTTGAAAAACAAATTTTTGTAGAAGCCAAGTTTTGGAGAGATGTTCTTACAAAAATAATAAAAATTATACTTTTTCTTACTGCTGGCAATATAGCATTATGAGGCGATGAAGGAAAAAGAGAAGAAGCGCGTGAAGGTAATTTTTTATGAACAGCACGACTTCTTGCTGAATTTGATGAAGTTTTGAATACACTTTTAACTGTTAAAGAAAATAAGGTCAAATATTTAAGTTGGAGTATACAAAATGAAGTAATTGATTTATTGGCAATAAATGTACAAAATATAATTTGTTAAGAAATTAGAGAAGCCTCATGTTTTGCATTTATTATCGATTCTATTCAAGATATTTGTAAAGTAGATCAAGTTAGTGTGATAATAAGATTTACTAGTCTAAATTACACACTACAAAAAATAAATATTAAGGAATCATTTTTAAGTTTTTTTGCTTTACATGAACATGCTATTAAAGACCATGTAAATTTAATACTCAAAACTTTAATTAAGTTTGGTATTGATATAAAAAGTGTCATGGACAGGATTTTGATGGGGCATTAGTAATGAGCAGTAATTAGCAAATACACAATTGAGTAAAAAAAAAGAATTTTGGATATTGTTCCCAATGCTACATAGATTCATTGCAATGCTTATAATCTTAATTTGGTACTTTCTGATGTAGCAATAAAATATGTACAACTGATGTACAACAAAAGTTTCATCCTTTTTTGATATTGTCCAAGAAATATTTAATTTTTTTAATAAAAGTGGACCACGATGGGCTTCCTTAACATTTGGTGACAATATAGCAAACATAATAAAAAAGAAAGTTTTAAAAAAAGTGTATATGACTGTGTGACTAGATAAGAGATAAGATATAATGCAGTTTATGCTTTAAAAGATAGATACATTAATGTTTTAAAATCATTAACTAGCATTTCCTTGACCAGTCAAAAAACAGAAGAAAGAGCAAAAAGTATTGGGATAAAAAATAAAATTGAGTCTTTTGAATTTATTTTTATTGTTAACAATTTGGGAAAATATTTTAAGACCATTATACACGGTTTCTAAATTATTACAATCCCCAAATACTACTCTTCATTAAGCCTGTGAATTACTTGAAAATTGTATCGGATCAATTAAAAGTTTGAGAACAAATTATAATGAAATTGTGGCTTCATTAAAAATATTGTGTTCAAAATGGGGAATGTCAACTCAACCTAAAAGCCGTCGTTGAGTGCTTGCCAAAAAACATTTTAATGAAATTAATCATGTAGATGAGGATAAAAGAATTAATACTACGTTGTCACAATTACAAGGAAGGTTTGAAGAAATGAAAACAGTACATAATAATTTTGAATTTTTAACTCCTATGACACTAGATTCTGAAGAATTAGAATTGATAAAAACTGCATATGACTTTGTTTAGTTTTATCAAAGCGACATAAGTTTTGATTTCCCTCGACAACTGTTATCACTTAAAGAAAATTAAAAAAATATAAAGTTGAAGACCATAAGAAATTTTAGTGATCATTTTTTTAGAAAATGATCTTTGTTCAATTTATAGTGGCATTATAACTGCGTGCATTATTTTTTTAACATTACCAGTGATTGTAGCTTCTGCAAAACACTCTTTTTCAAAATTAAAACTTATACAAAATTACTTGAGGAATTCTATTAGCCAAGAACGTTTATCACACATAACTATACTGAATATTGAAAAAAAGAAAAACAAGAATTAAATATTGATAAAATATTTAATGATTTTGCTTATAATGAAACTAGAAAAAAGAATTTCCTAAAATTATTAAAAAAATATTTGTACATATTTCTATTTTCTATTTCAGTTAGTGAATAATCTAATTTTTATATTCAATAATCAATATTCATTTCAAATTTGTAGTATAATATGAATGCTATTGTAATAAACTGTATGTACCTAATGTAATATTTTATTTATACTTACAGATTAAAAAATATCAACTTAGATAAAAACACATATGGTTTACATTTTGAATGGAGGCCTATGCACAAATTATTTGATCTATTTTTATAAGTAAATTTATTTCAAATAAAGTGATAAAAATTATTTTGCTCTTTAAAATTGTACTTGGTATGCAATATGTATAGGCATTATTTGGAGAACCAAAATAAAAATGTTTACCCCCCCCTCCCCACCACAACCACCACAGATGAGAAACCATGTGTCTTTATTATTTTCGGAGATTTTTTGTTACCAGGGGGTTGTAAGTCCGCCCTTAATTGCGCTTTTGGTGCTATGCAATTTTGTAAAATAAAAATTTAAAATAGAAGGCCCCAAAATTTGACTCGCACCTGGGCCCTTTTATCTCTAGTTGCGGTACTAGTAAAGTACCTCATCGAGCATTGAATTGGCTCCCAATATAATTTTCAACAAGTTAGGTACTCAAAATATAAAAGTTGAAAAGTACGAAACTTTAATATTTTTAGTGACACAGTGCCGGATAACTACTTCCAATTATCTAATCGTTAATCCGATAACACATTAAATGGTAACAATCATATCATTAAACACAATCGTCGCAGTACTCGCAGTTCGTCTCAACCACTCACAGTTTATTGCAATTTGTCACAATTTGTACCTTCATATAGTTAAATATAAAATGAATTCTATAGAAAAAATGCATAATGAAAAGAAAAAATTAATTTCTATAGTAAATAAGTTTAAATTTAGCCATCATAAGCTTCTCCAAAATGCATTTAAATAATTCAAATATACTAAACGAGGATGTAAAGCTTATTTAAGAATTTGTAACAACGAAAATGTTGTATGGGAATCGTTC
Source organism: Pentalonia nigronervosa (assembly GCA_014851325.1). NCBI lineage: Eukaryota > Metazoa > Arthropoda > Insecta > Hemiptera > Aphididae > Pentalonia > Pentalonia nigronervosa. The sequence continues at coordinate 166,221 of JACXSJ010000504.1, read as the reverse complement.
AATCTTAATCATAACCACGATCCAAATGAAGAAAACAAACTTGAACGCCAAATTATTAGTAACGGACTAAAAAGAGAAGCTATCGAAAGTATACGTGAACGCCCTTCTAAATTGTTGCATTTATACTTAAAGGAAAATTCAACAAATTCAATTACGAGTATAACGCAAGATGTTAAATACATCAAACACAATATGCTCCAAGTTCGAGCTTTTTCAGGAGCCAATTCAATGCGTAAAAATATCACTTACCTTTGTTTGGGAGCCAAATCAATAGCTCCAGAAATCAAATGCTCAGGCCGGTATTGCTGTATTAAAGGGCGATTGTAAACTCGGACCGAGGAAAAATAAAGTTAAAAAGGTCTATTTTACTCCGCCTGATTTTTTCAGGTAAAATAATTGACATATAAACTCGGCTAAAATAATAATATGCCCAGATCTTATAATATCTAATTATTAATTATCTAATATTTTTGAGAAACATTTAGAATTACCCAGAGGACGCTACGAGAAAGTAATTCTCATTATGCTCCAAAATTATTTTGTTTTATTTTCAGTCTCACATTATTAAAAAGTGTAAAATTTGTTACAGCAGAATTAAATTATATAAATGTAAAACTGTAATTGTAAAAATGTAAGTCAACTTTTTTTTTAAGTAAAAAGCCATGCATTTGACGTATCATTTACTGAAATTTCTTTATTTTTATACTTTTTTAGGGCGATTTTCAACAGTTATTTTTTATTAGTTTTAGAATTTTGAAATTGAAATGGTTTATAATAGACTGTTGATTTAATATAGGTTTTGGCTAGTATTTTTTTTTTTTTTTAATTTGAGTATATATTTGTCAGTTTATGATAATTGGTGATCATTATCGGACCGAGTTTACAATCGACCTTTTTTATTACCTGTAATTTCCAGACCGAGTTTACGACGAAAAAGACAATCGCGGGCCCACGGTGTTTATATTTGAACCGATATACCGAAAAGAACTATCAACTTAATACATGATATTATATGGGGGTACCTACTACAACCGTATAATTAATCGTGATCTATATGATATTATATAAAATGGGTACGACGACTCACTGGGGTTTTTGGAAATGATCACGGAACCCCGTGTGATGTTGGTCAAGCTGTACAGTCCGATTTCCCTGAGGTCGAGGTTGTCGTGAATCATGAGCGCCAGTCCCGGGAAATGCGGGCTGTGCGAGCCTCGGATCAGCATCAGGTTCGGAAACAGCTTACCCAGGTTGTACAGGCCGGCAACGCGGTACACGACCAGGTACTGTGTGATCTCGCGCAACAGCGGAAAGCTGATGTCAAAATCGGACGGTTTGGTGGCATCGAGCAGCACGATCTGCACGTAACCGTTGACGATGGTGCAGTTGTGCAACGCGGACAGGCGGTCGCCGCTGTTGCGCACGTCGACGCTGCCGCACACCTTTTCCTCGACGGCCGCGGCCGCCACGCACAGCGACCACAGCCAGACGAACGCGATCCACCACCCGTTCATGGACGGCATTTTTTGAGCAAAGGCCGTTTGTACGTCATCTGTCCGTTGACAACAGTGTAATGTGATATTGTAAGGGACGTTGAGCTGCACCGCGGCGGTTCGTGACACTTTCAGACACTTATTTTTCGGTCAGGCAAGCGCGACAGCGAAGATAAAACAATAAAATAATGCCGATCGGCAGGAATAATAATATTATTGTTACACGGGTATCTCTTGCTGACCGTGTTTCTCTTATAGAGCGTACCGAAAACGAACCGGATTCGACAACCGGACGCCTACACACAAATTAATACCGCAATATTATTGTATTCTGGCTAATTACTACCGCACGGTCGGATCACGCATCACATGGCGCGCACGCAGCGGCCGCGTCGCCGATCATCGCGAACCGAGGAGAACGCGCGGGGCTACACTCCAGCTCCGACGACACTCGACTGCAGCGATTGCTACTGCTATGACGGCGGTACCGGCAGTGGCGATGATGACGTTTATTGTGACGACAGCGGCGGCGGCGGTGGCGGTGGCGGTGGCGGCGGCGGCGGCCGTTTTGACTGCGACGACGTAGGCGGCGTGCATCTTGTTGCGCCCGCACTCGATCTCCAGCACCGAAACGATCGCGGCCGACGTGGTAAAGAAGGGCGGTTGTGTTACCAAATCGTGTGATGGAGAGAGGGTCGTCGACAACCGTGTTTCCAAAAACAAAAATGAATTGAAATTACTGTCTCTGCCCTCGGGCGTTCGGTGTTTAATGTTACGATTATATGGTGTTGTACGTGACTGATGCCTTTGACGCCAATTAAATACCGTTGCTACGTACCCAAATCACTCGGACCGAATTGATCGTCGAACAGTGTCATCGTCCAACGGTGATGGCGTCGTCAACGACGGTATTTTCCTCGTCCTGCGAATGACAAATTAACAACATTAGTCGATAATATTACATTTTATTAATCGTTATTATTATTATGAAAAACGTAGAAGTTTTAATGTCATCTCCGGGGCATCGGCGACGAAATATGCACTCGATATATAATAATAATATATTATAAAGATCCGCGAGTAATATTAATTCACACAATAACAATAAGTCAATACGATGATGTACGTGAAGCAGAAGCGGACACGTGTTTGACGACTAAGAAGGTGCGTGACACGCGCGCGCCGAGGTTAAGGTTATTAGTTATTCCGTATTGACGCGGGAGAGGTTGAATTTCTGCAGATCCCCGGGAACATTTCTCGAAAATTCGTCGAGACTCTCATCGCTTGTATAGGGTGTTTATATAATGACCAAGCTGCTATACCGAACTCGAAACTGCTAAATTTATTAATAAGTACGTTATAAATCCTATTATAATATTAATAATATCCTTGGATATTGTATATTCGATTTTCCGCATAATTTATAATTCAGTTGCGGTACAATATACCGGTTATACGGGTAGTTACAATCACATTTTGTACCGATATTCGTCATAATAGATAAGAGACTCTATTATTCATGCTCAAAAAAAAAAACTAAATGTACAACTTAACAAGACAAAAAAAAACTATTTCACTAAACTTTTTTTATTTTATGTGGGACTAAGAGTTGATTGAAGCCACTGAAAAATATCAAATAAACTATAGAGCTCTCATAATTCTAAAAAGTAACCTATTATTTGGCGATTATTAGTGCTAGCTCAGTAGCCCATATAATATTTTATACCAGCAGCTAGGTATTCATACGTAAATTATTACCAAAACCATTCTGCTTCGAAATATGAAATTGAAAAAACGGGAAAAGGTAACCACTCTGCTGCACAGTAGGTGTAAAAAAAGTGTACCTTTTATTATTGGGCATTATAAGTAAGTCAATGATATATATGATTTAAATTTGAATTCAGTATGATAAATCATTATATGCAAAAAACGATTCTGATCGAAGACCTATAACATCACTAAATTTATTTAATGATATGTTTTTTTTTTTGATATTACTATTAAAGTAATTTATATTGCTATGAGTAAAAATGCAATAGGTTGGATTAATATTTGCCCAAAACATTTCATTTAAGAATGTCATTATGTGTTTAAAATATAGACAAAAATATACGTTAAAAGTACCCAGAAATAATATTTTTATATTACAACAAAATAACTAAAATTGTTATTTTCGTTTATATAGGTACCTAATTTAATCCAAATTTTAACTTCATGTGTCTATTACTAAATATTGATTAGAAAAAATAGTTTTTTTTTTTTGGATTCAGAATCAACTGCTTACGATTAACTTAATATAACATTTTCAAACTTTAGCTATAAAAATTGAATATTTTATAATTTTATAACCACAAAATAATTTACGAATTTTGGTTATTTTGACGATTTGTTTAACACTTCAATTTATAAAGCTTTTAAAAAGTCATGTTTATGTATTTTTAATATATTTAAATAACTTTAAGAATATATTATGAGGAACCTTGTATTCAACTTTCAAGATTTTTGACCAAGCGAAAAAAATGTTTATCAACATTTATAATAATAAAATTAAAATGTCTATATCCAAATAGTTCAAAAATAGCCAAAATATTTTAATATAAATATATATATATGTACATTTTTTACCATGTATAGGAAATATTAATATGAAAACGATTGGTATTAAAAATGAAAATTTCAAGTACTTTTAATTATTTGTTTTTGTGTTACAAATCAATTTTGTCAAAAACTGGTCTATGTAAAAATTACAGTTTTTTCCAAATTATTAAGAAAAGTGCTGGGAATTTTTTACTTTTGATCCCTAAAGTACTAACTAGATTCAATTTTCTACCAGAAGAGGTATTGAAATTGAAAATCTAAGGTATTTGACTGCTCCAAAAGATGATTACAGACTCATGCAAAACAAACCACACACACATCAATATAAAATCAACACATGCATTGTTCAACTCAAAATCTAAAATGTTGCTTGTTTTTAAAAATCCAATAATCCTAAAAAATAAAATTTAATATTAGTATAATAATATTAGTTATATTATAATATTAGTTTAATATTAGTAAAATTGTACGGTTATTTTCAAGTTATTCGAACAATATTTTCAAAACAAATACTAGAGAAAAGAAATTTGCCTGAATGCACAGACTTCGTAGTATTATTATATAGTAAGCCCCCCATACACGATCAGTTTTGAATGACCATCAATGTGATTGAAATTCATGAATGACCGTATTATGTGTATGAATGATGATGACTGACAGTCAAATTTTATGACTGATGAAATTCAAACATGTTTGAATTTGTATCATCAGTCAAGATGATTGTCATTCATGATTGACCATGTATTTCTATGAATGTACATTTTATCAGTCAATTAAGTCGAATTGTTGTAAATCAGTTGTTTGTTCTTATTTGTGTTTCGTATTGTCTTTTCGTAATTTTATATATTATATAGTTTTATGTTATTAGATTATGATGGGAAAATGTGTTCCTTTTTTTGAACCATTCTTTCATCCAAAATCTTTTTTTTCTTTTAGTTTTTTTCGTTTTATCACGCGCTAGGTAAATAGCAATTCCAATAATACCTTCTTTATTCATTTTATGCAAATTTTAATTTTCAATTTAAAATGAATTTTTTTTTTTCAAGAAAATTTAAATAACAACTACACGATACACCACACTTTCAATAGTGACAATTGTGTTGACTTAAAATAAAATAACCGAATGACGGAAGATTGTAAGTTTTGATTGACCGTATATAGTTGTTATCAATGATCAGTCATAGTCAATGATCAGACTTGACTGCCAATCACATTGATTATCATTCAAAACTGATCGTGTATGGGGGGCTTTATAGTCGTTCGACGCCCTACGGGAACAATTTACGAATACAACATCACGTACGACACACATACACACGCGCGCACGCCGATTTGGTGGTCACCAGGATGTCACATATTTACATAATTTTTCAATAAAAATGATTAGAAACGATCAAAAACTTATGGGATGTAATATCATACATTCGTGCTACTACTTTATTCGTATAATACGTGAGCGTGTGCGTGCGCGCACAAGACGTCTGACAACAGAATTATTGTATTTTTTAAAACGTCACGATAGTGTTCATAACGATGACACGACGTCTGTCAAAAGCAGCTCGGAAAAACAATGATAATAATATCATAAACTGCGCAATTATTAATCGATTGACACAGTGTTTGTTCGCCGGACTCGTAAAATCCACGCATAATATGTAATTATGTTCGTAAGCATAAATATCGCGACGGAATTCCGCGAAAGGGGTTACAGGAAAATAGCATAATCAGTAAATAATTGCAATATAAACATCAGTAGCTGTAGGTACATTGCATACGCACGTGTTTCTCGGTACAATTCGGTTCCCCTACTCGGTAGTGTATTCATTTACCCACAATAATTTGTTGTCAAAGTCAAATTTTGTAATTTTGAAAAACACCCTTAGTGCACGGTTTAGGTACCAATTATTAATATGGACATCGATATGGGCGATTGTATCTTTTTGTGTGTAAATCTACTGATATGACTTTATTACCTACGAAAAACATGTTAATTCAACTGGTACTAACTTTTGACCTGTCATATAAACGAAAACTCCACCGATGATATTATTTTAAATTTTAAATTAAGACTAAACTTAATCATAATAACACAAGTTTTCTTTCCTAATTTATGGCTGAAATTAATTACAATAATTACAAAACGCATTCAATATCATATACCTACTATCACTTTTTTTTTGCTTTGATGTTTTTAATTATTATCCTGTATACTATGATAGTAATACATATTTTGTAAAGTTGTAGTTGGCAAATCTAGTTTTAATTTATTAATTTATTTTTGTATATAATATATTGTATACACTATAGTTGCATAAAAATTTCGATTTGATTATTTGTTCTATCGGTGGAACGACATTAGTACTGGTGTCAATATTTATTTTAATGTTCAAAAAACGTAGATACTAGTGGAATTCACATGTAATAAATCATACCCTAAAAAATCAACTAGCTGTAAATCAGTGAAATTTACATACGCTCGTTCCTATATTATATGGCCATGTGAGTATTTTCCCAAAAACTTCGTTGTAGTATCTTAATCAAACAAAATCTACGAAGAGGAGCACTCCGTAAAAACGTTGGTCTACAATCAATCATAATATATTATCTATTATAATGCTCCTATAAAAAACTTAAAAATCTATAAAAAATGAATGCATAATTTAGTTGAGTGGATCACTCTCGGTAAGTCTCGACGACTATTTGCTATCCATATAATTGTATAATAGTACAAATACACGATATTATAACATTATTGTATTATATGTACATTATGCATTGTGACGACCGGCAGGTAAAAACGTGTGTACAGTGTTTTGGCAATGTCATCGCTGCCGTAAAATGCAAAACCACTGCAAAACGCTGATCCATTCACAAACACAATCGGCATAACAGTTGTGTGCTGCCTGGTATTGTGTGTGATTGTGTGATATGCACGCCACAGACGCTCTATGTCAGCACATATTATTATTGAGTTCACAATAATCATGGGAACATCGCAATGCCTGCTAGATTTGAAAAACGCCGTCACAACAACTCGACTTGACAACAACAACAATAATATAATATAATATTGTACGTCCGGTTTTGTCTACAACGCGAATGAATAATACAATAATATACCGTGCCATATGTATAATATGCATATTGTATAGCGACTAAACATATTTGTTGCACAAACATATTAAAAATCCAAATATTATTTTTTATATACAGAGCGATACATTCAACGCGTGAAATGCACTCGTTATTTCAGAAAACACCAACTTTTTTTTAAAAATATGATTTAAATTCATTACAAAATAACGTTTTGTAAAAAAATTAAACATTTTTATTATTTTTTATCGTTATCATTTTAACGTCTTTTACTTTTTTTAATGACAACATACATTTTTAATTTCATATTCCCGAGCAGAATATTCGGAATTTTCGATCAATAAAAATCATATTTCGGACACAAGTAGTATATTATAGTTATAAGCATTTAAAATATTTAGATGAACCTAGTACAGATTAATGAATCAACAATTTGTGTGGCACCCCTATACCATTCTACTCCGCTCATCTGAATTTAAAATATTTACCAAGTTATAACTCATAAACTATTCGTCAAAAATTCAATTCTAAATTTTAATACATCAGAGTACTCAAAAAAATATTATGCTTTGGAATAAGGAATTAAAAATACATGTGATCATTAAAAAAAAAATTAAAAAAAAATAAATTGATAAAAAATAGTAAACAATATAATATATATTTTTTAAATGTGGGTTTTCATAGAATTAAAATGATTTAAACAATTTTTTTTCTAAAACGTTAGAAGTTTTTTAAATAATTAATGTCTAACATTAAATAGATCACCCGATACACGTAAATACACCAGCTATATTTATAATGATGCTTTTGCACAGTCGAATGTTTAGTGTCAACATTTCCACTCCTGTCGAGTGTAGTATCTACATTTTCATTCAAAGAATCGATGGTTTCCAAAACATTAAAAATTATTCATAATTCGTGCATTAATAATGACAAAATATAAACACCTATAATTTTTTTTATGCAAATCATAAACGAATCAGTATAATTACTTACAATAATTATAGTCGTTGACTCAAAATTACATGATATAATGTAATTTGTTATACTCTATACCACTTATCGTCTTTGTACATAGTGTGCTTTATTCCTAATTAATTTTAGTCACATATAGAGATTCTAATATATATATATATATATAATGTACAGACATTTTATTATGATTGTTATATATTTTTTGTCCTCTACTGAAAAATATAATGAATTCATACTAAAAACTACCCAATTTTTAGCTTTATTTTAAAAAATGTCAATAAATTTACAAATCGTTGAGTTATGAATATATTTTATAATTGAGAATAAAGCCATAAAGTAGTTTTGTCGCCTCGACAGAATTATTTGTGCGTAGTACGTAATACTAAGCTGCAAGACAGATATTTTTTCCGAGAAACCAATAAATAATGACGAAGGGTGATGAAGCCAAAATGATGGAGTGGGAATTCACGGTATAAATTATTTCCTCGTTTTTCCACTTATTAATAAAAAAAGAAGTAAACAATATGAAAATAATTGTGTTGAAAAATAATAAAATGCAAAATTTATAGTCGTTATAGATTAAAAAGATTTTCCGAAATCAGCTAATTTACCGTCAAAAAACCATTTTTAAATAATAGGTGCAATAGGTTGACTGATAAACTTAAAATTAAAAAAAAAAAATCAGGCTTCCAAAATTATGTTGATATTGTATCACGTATTATGATGAAAATCACAAGATTTTATAGAGACATTATAAAAACTTAAAAAAAACACTGTACCTGAGAACTAAAATATTCAGATTTTCAAGAGTTATTAGTTGTTAAAAATTAAATAATTAGAAGCTTTCTTGAAAATTACTTACATTAAAAAAAGAAAAATCTCCCTTTTGTACACAAACGGACAAAAATAATTATAATGTCATCATTAATTAATAATCATTTTTATAATCACTATAGCCATATGGCGCGAGTAACTTTTAACCACGATCTCGTGGACGTGCGGAAAGAGACGCCGTTTTCATTAACATTTTAAGAGCGTGTACATTATAATGTGTAAGTGTATAATATAAGAAAAACGTTTCATAGTTGTACGGCACTGTTTACGCCCTTTTATAATAACAATAGTGTTAACGTTAACGTTTTTCCTGCAGGGAAGTTTCGCGTCGACCAGTGACCACAATAATAACGATAACGATAACAATAAAACGTGATGTAACCACTTTATAATGCTTCGAATCAAATATCTCGTTCTGACACCAAAAACCCAAGTCGGACATCCTCACAACGTCGCCGTACGCAACGCCAGCGGTCCGCGGGTGGTCGTCGTTTTGCAAAAGCGCACGAAGAAATAAAGTGTGTAATACTTGTCAATCCAAACACTATTTAAACTACCTTCGGATTAACGTCTATATTATAATCCTCGAGGCTTATATAATGCGCGTCTAGATCTAAACTGCGCGCGTAATATTCTGCAGAACAGACAACAGTCCGTTGCTTGTATATTAGTCGACGAAAATTAAAAGATTAAAATAAAAACCTTCTGCCGATCAATAAACACCTATGCTCGCGATCAGAATAACTTCGTGCCGACATTTTATAATATTACGTTTAACGGTGTATCGATGTATAGTCGTAGCATAGTCGAATAGGTAATTTATAGTAGGTAACATTTATATAATTATATATATATATAATATCATATAATAAATAAATTTATGAGATTTTGCAGCATTCCAAACACGAAGCCCTATAGGTACGGAAAAAACTATACGAAACCTCAGGCTGCAAAGGTCTCGCCCAAATGCCCCTTTTTACCGACATTGAATTCCGCATTTATGTAATAAAACAGGTCGACTGTGCCCAGAATAAAAAATGTCGTAAAGTATTTAAACTTTAAACACAAAAAAAGTTGACAAATCAGATGATGTAAATTTAAATATATTTTAATCCCGTGTGGTACGAAGTATGAAAGTACGAAGCGTGTTCGTGTTTTGCATCAGTGACGCCTGAACCGAATTACAAATGTGAATCCACTGTCTAACTTGTGCATATCAATCAAAAATAACAAATTAACAATCACTAAAAATTATAGTGTCATCGTCTAGTATTTATGTATATCTACACAGAATAGGGTTTAATTTTACATTTTACATGGACATCTTAGCATACAAATGAAACCCAAATCATATATTTCATTTACACAAACAAATATCAACAATAAATGCTACAAATCTCGAAATGGGCGTTTTATATAATAATAGTACGTATAATAGTTTGTATGCATTAAAATTGTATCGTCTCTTGTGAAAGTGTTGTGGAGTACCACAAGCTATGATAAGCTAATTAGAAGTTTCCATATGCTAAGAATGTATAAAAACTTAAATTTGGTTTCCTTATATAATAAACACCTATTAAAATGTTGAACAATGAAATAAAAACTGTACTGATGGTGTGTCGACTATAAGCCGGTGATGTTTATTTTTCTTTTTTAAAACACATCTATAAAGTATAAATGGACCAGTAAGAATAATTATTATAATACCTTATTTCATATCACCCTTAATAATAATAAAAAAATTAAACATATATTTTGATTAAACACTACTTATAAATTTTAAAAATATTATATTTAACAATGGACAAAGAACTCGATTGGTTTATTATAATATTATTAATAGATAGTCAATTTATAAAATGGACTATAATTTTAAAATTTAACTATTCAATTAATCGGCGAAAATTAAATAAATTGATTTTTAATTTTATTTTTAGTTATGCATGCAGCCAACAACCAACGTTGATTAAAAATAATAAAATTAATTATTATTTGTTCATAACACCGTTAAATATCCAGTTGAAAATTGAAACAATAATGTTTTAATATTCCCGAAACATTAAGTACAACCTATATTTTCTATATTCTATATAGAATTCAAAACTAATATTTAGATTTAGGATTTGAAGCTTATCAATTATTTCGTTGGAATAAACTGTCAATATTTACTCTTGCAGAACAAAAAACATAATAGTAGGTATCATAAGTATAAAAACAATTATGTAGGTTCATTTATTATAGTAATAAGTAATAACTAATAACAATAGTTGTAGTACAGGTGACACTGTTATCAGTACACCGAGGTAGTAGATACAATACTGCAGTATGAGTCGTGGTTAATATTACTTGGTATACTATAACGATTTCGAATCGTACAAAAGATAACATTGAACGTTAAATTGACAAAGCTCCAAAATCTCAATCAGGCTCAAATCAAAACACGCCATCCATTAATATCTCTACAACTTATTATTATTTACTGTACCTATACGATATTCTAAAAATTAAATTTAAAAAATTCTAATATCTAGTAAGTTTATTTCTGCTTCATAACTATCCACGACCGTCTATCCTGCAAACATTAAAACGAAACACACATGTTCAATAGATAAAAATACAATACTCCCCCGGACCCATCAACCACCTGAAACATACAATATTAATAGAAATTCGTTCGCACATCATAAATATACCGATCTACACGCCTGGCTATATCGTAAATAGAATAAACTATATAGAACTGTTTCTAATCCAGTCGTGTTTAAACTTTCAGAGCTTATTCGATTCGTAATGTAGTGATGCGGCACGTGCGTTAAATTCACCTCGTTATTTACGCCTTTGTTGAATATCTATAATTCACATTTCACAACATTAAATATCATAATAAAATAAGTTCACGATTTTGTAAATACTTATAAATTATTTCCTTATAAGCGTACGTACCTTTAAAAGTATCTATAAAACATAATAAATTAGGTTTTTATTCCGTGCTTTCATTAAAAATAATAAATTATAAATGAAACAATAAGCACGATCCCTACACAACGCCATGTTGTAGCTTTAACTAACATTTGGCTACACTTATAAGCTCCACTCTGTATATTTTTTTATAGAGCAAATGTTTTTTTTTTTATAGTTGATAGCACAAAGACTTGAACAAATAAAACTTGTTTACTCTGTTAAATGTAATACGTCACGTCTTTATAGTCTATACTCTATATACAGTATGCAACTGAAAATGAATCAATATTAAAATTACAGATAACGCAATTCATTACTATTATTATTTTTATTATTATTATAATAATAATATAAATATAATATATTAATATTATATATAATATAATATAATATATTTTAATTATATATATATATTATAGTAATATGACCATAATATTATTGTATTATACACTCGGCCGTTACTTTATAATTTTAAGTTCTTAACGGAGCGATATATTATCAATGTCTTATTTTATTATACCCATTTAAAATATAAAACAGGATTGTGCCCAAAGGCGCATACAGTACAATATGCAAATAGCTAAAAACTATACAGTTTAGATAGAAATACGCAAACAAACAATCAGTCAACAAATATTAAATCGGTTAAAAACATAAAGAAGATAGGTCCTTGTGTTAGTAAAATCCATACATTTAACCAACGGGTAGTGATGGATAAAGTGATTTGAGCAGCAAGGGAGAACAACAAAAAGAGCAAAAATACACGTACGGTGTGCAGGAACTCTGAAAATAGCATGCTCAAGAAAAGAGAAAGGGGAGTTTATTTATTAACCAGTTTATAGAAAATGACTGGGTCACTAAAGAGACAATGATCGGGCAGAATAGAGTGATTGAGTGTCAGAACCACCCAGGAATTAGTCATGGGGAGATGAGATATACTTAAAACCCTCAAAAGCGAAAACTTAAGCTGGATGTGTTCGATTTGTTGTCAGTCGGTAGCTGTATACGGATTCTAGACAACCTACCCATATCCACTAATTGGTCTAATGAAAGCAAATACAAGAATTTTAATGAGGCGGCAAGTTTGAATTCAACACCAACTCCTTTTAGACCTAGCATAATGTTAAACGCTTTACAGGAAATAGTGCTGATGTGGATTTTAGAATTAAAAGACAGGACATCAAGATCACAAACACTATCAACAAAAATGAAAATCATTTTTATAAATATAAATATATATTTATATGAATAGAAATAGTTGATAGACATTTAGCTCCTTGAAAACATCATAGACTTAAATCAGGAGCGGATCCAGGCAATTACCCCCCCCCCCCTACCAGTTCTCAAAGTATTGTAAATATCATTATTCATTAACCTCCGAAATTGTAATTAATTTGCCTATCATATATAATCTCCCCTATTTTCTCGGACTGAATTCACCCCTGACTTACACTATGGGATACTGAAACTCAAACAAGATATTTAACATTTGCTTTGACATTTAGCTGTGTGATTTTTTTAAGGGTCTAATATCACCTTTAGAAGCAGAAAAATACTCGAATCTTCAATTTTTAGGGTGGTTGCTGATAGCAAATAAAATTTAATTGGTGCTCTAGGGATTTCAGTAATTTTCAAAATAATAGGGAAAAACAAAAATACGGGCAAAACCGGTTTTAGACAAAATCATTGTTTTTCTGTTATGATTCAAAATGAATAACCGTTGAGACTTAAAATGTTCATCAAATATTTAGACTTTGAAAATTTCTATTTTTCTTAGGTTTTTTTCGATTAAGTAATAATATTAAAATGTTATTTGTAAATCAAAAAAGCTTGAATACATTATTTCTCCTCATAATTTTTCTTGCAGTTATTCACAATTATTAAAAAATACATAGGTAAGCACAATGATCTTTTGTAAGCATTTGAAGTTCAAATATGATATTCGAGAATTTGGAGATAAATAAGGCTAATGTTTCAATACTTGAAGAAAGTTGAGTATAATTTTGACCAGAGGAAGTGATTTGAACATAAGACTGGTTATTGATTGGTTGATTGGTGCAAAAAGAGGCCTTTAGAAGTATTGTTCTTAGGTGAAAGAGTAGAAATGGAAAGATCGCGTCTAATTAGGGAGTTAAAACTTTGAGTTTTTATGGTTTGGGCAACCTTTGTATTTAACGGTATGGCTACCATTGCATAGAGCACATCTGGCTGGAGAGTCGTGTGGCTTGGTGCATGAATATGAGAAGTGGTTTTTCCCACATTTTACATATCGTAGATCATGGAAACAGTATTTTCGAGTATGTCCGTAAGTCTGGCATGCATAGCACTTTCGTGAGCTTTTTGGTGGATATAGTTTTTTAACAACAATTTTTGAGTTGAGAAGGAACTCAATCTTGTAAATATCCGAATTATTGGTAGCTTTTTGGATATCAACGAAGAAAAGTGGCAAGGGCGTTTTGTCCGAAAAACGCTTTATGTTAAGAATGTTGATGACACGGTGTCCCAATTCTGAAAGACCAGCAATAATATCTTCATGTGCAGTAGTTGGATGGAGATTTCGACTAACTACGCGTAGCGGGCAATTTATATCTGGTCGATAAGAATGATACCTGTAATCATTCTCCTCTAAATGAGATAATAACAGATTGTAATGTTCCACGAAATGTGTGCGGACAATAAGATAGGAGGGCGTGAATTTACAAAAAATCTGTAGTTAAGTATGGTCATAAGGCTAGAGATGAAGGTGGAGATATTGTCCACATTTTTAATATAAACAGGCAATACCATTTGTATCACTATAATTTATATTACTATAATTTGTCATTACTGTTGCGGGTTTGGGCGTTGATTGTAGAAGTGTTTACGTCGACGTCGTCGCGCTTAGCGAGAACGGAGAACCGATTTGGACTTATGAATAGTTTGGTTTTCTTTTCTTCTGCATTTGATGAGAGAGAAGATGTAGAAAGACTTTTTTTGTTTGTATTTTTGGAATAATATTTGTTAGGTTGGAGCGGCATAATACATTGTATACTATGAATTATGGGCAAGGCCGTAAAATATCACTGCGATTAGATAAAAAAGCGACGAGTATGCTGGTAATGAAATAACGTGTGTACATTGCGGCATTTAGAACAAAACTAAATGTATGATATTATATAATAAAAAAATAACTCACAATTTGTGGAGCGCAGACTGGCCAGTTGGTCCTATAGAGTTATGAAATATAGTAATACACACAATAATAATTAAACGACAAATGATGTATGAAAAGATACAAAAAAAAAACATAATACAGATAATGCTCTTATGGCTCACAATTATAGCAATATACAAGTTGACAAATAAATAATAAGTTCGACGATTAGCGCGCATAGACCAAATATGATGAGAATAATAAAACAATAATAAAAAACAATGCTTTTTACTGTTTGCTCTCATAAACATAGAAAATTAATAATATGACAGAGTCTTGACACTACGCCACTCGGTACAAATCAAGAGATAATAGGACGGCGCCGTGTTAGATATTTTCGTCGCCGGTGCGGCGGCGTGCGATAATGTATAATATATTATAAACAGCATATTATTATATAACACACAAGACAGATAATATTTAAAAACAAAAATGACAATTCACAGGTATATGTTGTGTGTGACCAGCTGTTCTTCCCATGACTATAAATATATATTTTTTCTATGTTGCGGCGACAACACATGTGTTTTTGAGCGGGTAGACATTTGGAATTTTAAATTTATTGTAAAACAAAAATTAATACATCCATGACCCATCACGGGGGGCTCAGAATCCAAAATTAATAATTGTATATGAATTATCATAATTAGTGTGAAAAAACACGTTAATAAAGCAAAAATGTTGATACAATCAACATAATGACGAATAATGATTTATTAAAATCCCAATATACCTGTTGGGTACCTACTAAAAGCTAACAGTAATTTTCGTAAATTTTAGTTTTTCGTACAATTGATGATAAACTAAATTATAATATAATATAATATAAACTAAATTATAAAATATAGTACAGTATACACCAATTACATGGAGTCCATGGCACATACAACTATGGGATTATTTTGAATACTTAATTAGTCAATTTCATACATACTTGAGCATTAAATTTCGCTCAGGGTCTAAGGAGTGTTGACTTAACCATACTATGCAGTTAACAATAACTATTTGTTTTAATGTATATTTTCAAGTATAAAGACCTATCTAGGATAGTCTAAATATCTAATAATTTTAGTTCAAATTAACTTTATAAAAGTATCGTTACAATTGCATTACTATATGTTAATGCAACTATTTTAAGAAATTAAAATAACTATTAATTTGGTTGTTAAAATGTGTAAAAAAAAAAGAATGTAAATTTTATATAGTTCTGTGCTTGGGATTCCTAACCTAACGCCTAACCTACTGAGCCACTACTTATCTTCTAAACAGACTAGAATGCATTGTTATCTAAATAGGGACCTAAGTACCTATTATGTAACTACTAAGGTAAGATCGTTTGGGCCCTGAACGTTCATTTGTATAATATTGTATACGAATTAACTGGCTATCTCCTTAATATGTACTTTATTTTGTTTTAATTTTATCGTTAGCAATAATAACATGCAATAACACAATAAGAGGGTACATAAAACACAATATAATACCTATAATATTAGGTACTTATTTTTTAAATTATAAAATTGTCTCTCTACTGACAATAGTTAAAAAAAACTTATCACAGCTATGAATGTACAATTAATTTATTTTAATAAACGAGGTACTATAATAGTAGAGTTTAATAATTATAATAATATTTATTGAAATATATAAGTATAACTATTATTTTATTATATTGTGTACGTACGTAGTAAAACTTCAAATTATAGCAACCAAATCAACTGCATAACTAATTATAATAATGTGCATTGATATTTATTTTAACTATTAAAAAAATTCAGATATTGACCTAAACTTGAAGTAAATTTAGCCTTCCAAAAACATTAAACTATTAACATTCTATTTCATAATTTAACTGAAAATTGCAGTTAATTTCATTTTTAGTAGTTAAGAACATAGTAAAACTTGAAACAACTATATTATTTCTATGTGTGATACAATATGTAACTTACTAATATAGAGACCCCTTATAAAAAAAAACTACTATTTATAAGTTTTGTTGGGTTGAGTGTTGGTGCATTAATTATATATTTCTTGGTGTCTATTAAAAGTGAAGATGGATTTAAAAAAGAAAACATTTCAACCAGGTACCTAGTGGCTTATGTGTTCAATTAAATCGAGTCATAAGTAGGAATAATAATAGATTATTCATATGATGTCCATCATAATAGACAAAAATAAACGGGCACTGGTAACTTCTTAAAATTATTTTTTTCTTGATCATTATACAGTATTGTAGATAAATTATTTCCTTACAAAGTTAGAAAATCTAGGACATCAATTTAAGGCCTCAAAAACAACCTCAGCCTTTAGACTCCGGTGCATTACACCCCCTGAAAACCAGCTAAATCCAAAACTAAATACCTGAAATCTTATTTAAAAATGGTACTAGGTACCATAAATAACTAATACTTATTTATAATCATATGCTTCTGCTAAATAAATAATGATTTTTATTACATCTTTACCAACCTAATTATTATACTTTTGTAGAAGATCTGCTATTTAATTCTACAATAATCATTAAAACTATTACGTTTATAACGAATTAACATGACAACATGATTCATTCTTTGAACACAACAACATATATTTTTGTCGAATGCACTGTATATCATTGTAATCACTCAACATAGAACAAATAACAAAAAAATATATTTTTTATATTAAAAACTAACTTTAATATTAAATTTGTAAGTAACTATTACTAACGAAGAATTGTCTGAACATAATATATTATAATTATAACTTTGCCGTTATATCAAACATGCCTTTGATAAAAACTAAGTTCTTAATTTCTTATATTATTTGATTCGGTGTTCTTGTGTACAAGACAACAATATTTTACTTATTACGATGGTTGTAAAAGATTTTAAATTTTTTTTTTTATTATTATTATTATTAAAACTTCGTATTATAAGTAGACATTAGTCTACAGTTCAGATATTAAATTTAAATTTATGAGGTAAATGGAAAATATAAATGATATGGGTACAAAATAAAAATACATATACCAACAATCAAATTATATAGCCTGAATGATTAAAGAATGATCAGATAGGGCTATACTTAATATAGTAATAAATTTTTGTTGATCGAAGAATATATTTTAGATTCTGAGCAAAGCAAAAAATGTATTGATTTTAAAATGTCGTGTTTTTATTTATGTCTATCATCGCGTTTTGGGGCAGTAAAAATTGTTTGATTTTTTTCATCAGCATCTTTTCTGGTAAAAAAGTGAACCTATTTGGTACTTTGAAGAAGTCAAAAATAAAAATTCCTAATAGTTTTTAAATACGTTAGAAAAAACGAAAAAAAATTAAGGTAAAACTGGAATTTTTTGCAAAGCAAATTTTTTGACAAAATTGATTTTGTTATTTGATATAGCACAACAAATAATGACTGTAGACACGTGACATTTTTACCAAATGCTCAAATTACCAAATCAAAAAAATATATTATCATAGTTATTTTTTATAAACATTTTAAGTTCAAATTCGGTCATCAAAATATCGAAGATATGCAAATTATTTTGCGGTTAAAAATTTATTAAATGTTCAATTTTTATAGCTTAAGATTGGAAATTTAAAATAAAAGATTTCTCCTATGTAGTATATAGTGTAACCAAATAATGTAAAAAATATATAAACATGGTTTCTTTTTATAGACATTTTATGTTCAAATTAGGACGAAATTAGATATTTTAATAAAAAATAACGATGTTAGTTATTTCGTTGTAATTTAAAAATATTTTTTTAGGTGCTTGAAACTTTTAAAGTATATTACTATATTTTATACACTCAATGACATTTTTAAATGTTTTCGACAAAAATTAATTCAAACCTACCTTATACAATATAATAATAGTAAAATGAATTACTTTAATATCAATGATATCATAAAATATTCTTAGTGATGTATGCTGACAGACGTCGTCTTCAGTCAGAATCGTTTTTCGTATGCAATGATTTTAGATCATTGAATTCAAATTTAATACATCTATTACTACTCGACACCTACTGTGCAGCAGAGCGGTCCCACTTGTCAACCTTTTTAATATAAAAGAGATGTTGGAAAAAAAAGACAAAAGGTAACAATAGGTGCGTTGTGGTAATAATTTGGAGCAATTTGAGATGAGATGGATAATTTCACGCTTTGATAATTATTGAGTGGAGTGAAGCGTAGCCCTTCAATTCCCCAGTTCGTGCAATTTATGATTGCTATCTCCTCCCTAAACTACTAGATCAATTGCCATGAAACTTAAAATATATATTCATAATTATCTGAAGGGTGCATAGAATTAAGTTTGGCATTTCTAAATGCTGTCATTAATTAATTATCATTAATTACTAATTTAACATTTTATGAGTATATATTGAGGATTTTCTAAGCATGTACATGCGTGTGTGTGTTTATTTAATGCTCTCACGTCCAATGAAGTATCTGCATGCGACGAGGTGCACACGACCCGGCGGTCATTTTTAGTAATAGTGTAATGAGTAAAATAAGATAAATATAAATATAATAATTATAAAAATTAGCAATAGTAAGATTATGACAGGACGCCGGGATGAGTAGTAACGCTTGTGGAAATTATATCAAGTAAATTGATATAGCAATACATGGAAATACCTTTTTATCTTAAATTTTATTTTTTATCTCAATTTAGAAACCAAAATGTATTTTTCTTGTCTATGAAAATACTGAGTGAATCGGTCATAAATTATACTACAGTAATTATACTGTATTGTGAATTATTGTAATAATAAAAAATATATATTTCGCTAAATAAATGACAATTTGAATGATTTGCTACCCATCGTTCTACCCCACTTTTGTCTACAGACACTCCTAATTATTAATATTACCTTCTGCATGTAAAAACACAATGTTCAGAATTAAATTACACTTTGACAGATTGTCGATGTTTTAAATTTACGATTTAAAAATAAAATATTTTTAATTATATAATTCACTTTTTAAGTTTATGTACTTATATTATTATTTATCAATAACAATAAAATAAAGTCACATACATGTATAAAATATAATATGTAGATCTGATTGTTTAAAGTTTAAAACAGTTCTAGTGTTCTACCCTCCATGGCTCTATAATATGAAATATACAATATAATATATAACGCATATTATACTAAAAGGAAAAACGTAAATTATCCGAAAACGTTTATAATGTACAATAATTATTTTCAACAGACCCACATTACGTAAACGTAGTGAATGAAACCAATCACAATAGGTGAGCTGTACAGGTGTTTAAATTTAATTTGAAGTAAAGACATCAATTACAACAATGAGTTCAGTTGTGTATGATTGTTTAAAATATTAATGTGGTAAAATAATGAGTACCTAACGTGCTAAAAAGAGAAAACATTGAATTATGAAAAAATAAACATAACTAGACAATTCCTAACAAACATTAGCTGTAATATTATACTACTGAAGCATACTCTGTGCATTGTTAAAAAATATAAATATTTATAAGAACATTGGTTATTATTTTTTAATATAAAAGAAATAAAATGGGAAAATTTGGATCAATAGCAATGGATATTAAACACAATTGAAATTTGTACTATAATAAAAAGTAATTTGAACTCGTTGTTCCATTAAATGCTCCATTAAATAATAATATATATGTGTGTGTATACTGTATACACGTGAATAGTTAAATGAGCTTATCATGTACGTAGGTACTAGGGAAATCACCAAATTAAAATCTATAAACAACATAATCAGCTTATAGATATATTATGTGAATAAAAAATAATTAATACACGTGCTTGCCATCGAGATAATGTTTTAGGCATGTTATCAGTGTGTATTTGTGCGAATTCCTATATTTTTGTATTTACTACATGCGTTTTAATAATCGAAAATATGCTATGTAAGTTAAGTAAGTACATACGTTTCGGTTTCACAAATATTGTTCAGCTATTTTGAGCTGATACACAATGGCGAAAAAAGTTATGATAGCCTACGTTTTCTCTTAAAACGTACAATATTGTAATAAAAAACATGCAATCTACCATTCCAAGAATAATGTTAACTTTCAATAACTGTATGCAATCAAACGATGGTCAATGCAATATATACATTAAGGTCATTTTCATTTTAATTAAATTACACTAAGTTGAGGATGTCTATACACCATATTATTAATAATTTTAGAGTTATAATTTAAAGCATATTATATTTATACAAAAATCAAAAACAACTAACACTAAAAAAACGTTAAATCGATAAATGTATCAAAACCACGCGTAAAATCCACTAGATATTTTTTTCAAACCAAAAGTGTGTTTAAAACTATGAACACTGTTTGCACTTTAAATAAACATTTCTGTTCTTAGGTATGTTAAATTAAATTATGTTTTCACTGTAAATATTTAATTAATTGTTGTTTGCACGTAACGCCACCTTCCAAAGTAAATAAATATATACAGGAAAATACATGACAAGAAAAAACCTTAACGTCTTTGAACCTCATTATATACAGACGTGTAAATGGTGCGTGGAGATTGGTGGCCATGATTCTTATTACCGAGAATGTCAAAAACAAATAGCCCGAAATCGACTTGTTCTCAGCACAAAAAATGATTTTTTTTTTGCACCAGGTCACAAATCACAATAATAAAATGGTTCAAAAACATAAATTCACCCACTACAATTTATAAACTTTGATTTAAATTTGTTCGCATTGATAATCGTTATTGATATTATATTATTACTCATCAATACATTATATAAAAATAGTTTAATTCTTATTAATTGATGTCAATTACTAGTTAATTAAGTATACATTATTGATCAATCACATGATAAATTATAAAACAGTGCCCCATCTTAAAAAAAACTATTTTAATCATAATTAGTTGTTATTATTTATTTATTTTAAATAATAAAATATTGAATATCCAGCAATGTTATACAACGTATATCGAAATAATTCTTTAATGAGCATAACACAAAATAAACTAAATCCTGTTTGGACTATCATTTGAATGTTCATGCCATGCATAGAAAAGTACTGTTAAAAATACCAATTTGACATTTCTTTTCACAGCTAATTATAGAATATATTTGATTTGTAAAGCAATTGTCAGCTGTTAGTTTTGAATTATTTTATTAACTAATGGTTTTGAAATTTGTCTATTTGAAAACCCAATTATATTTTTTTTCGTTTTTGATCAAAAAAAAAACCACAAAATTAAATTTTACAACAAAGAAAGCTAATGTTTATTTTGGCGGATTTGATGCCATCACTTTGAATAGCTATAGTTCAAACAGTAATATATAAATATGTGTGTATTAATATATACACAAACGAATTATATGACAGCTATAGTAGGTACATAAAACCTTCCAATTGCCCACTAATTTCATATATTGAAATAAAAAATATAAATTAACTGAACAAATTAATTTAGTTGTTTGAATTTTTTACCTGAAACTATCCACTCGAGAAAAAACCCCTTCCAACTCTTCCACAATTATTTAAATATTAAATGTAACATTTCTAGTACAAATAATATGATATCAAGTAAATTAGTTATTTAAAACTGTAAAAAGTTTTTACCATAACAGAGGAAGGTAAGATAACGATTCCCTACAACTTTGAGTGTCATATTGAAATATCTATTTCAAGAAAAACAAGTCGTTTTCCAGACCACTGTATTTCGTGATCGAGCGAGTTCTGTATATAAACTTTAATACAAATTGATTCTTACAATCTACAGTACTATATACATAGTACTTGTTAAACTTACATTTATTAGTTTGGTTTAACGAAAAAATCCCTTTTACCATTTAGCTACCCGAAGGGATATTCATAATACTATAATAAATAAAGATGAGGCCTTAGAGGTATTTTGGATTAAACAGTGGTGTATGAAACAAATATTAATTCCCGGTAAAATATAATATTATCTACTATTTATAAGATTTTTATTATTATTATTAGCTAATAGTAAAAACAATGATAGCTCAACATTTATTATAATATAATATAACATAAAGTCATAACAATATAATTTGGTAATGGAGATAATAATTATAAAATATGGAAATAATAAGCTAAAATAGATCTAGGAGAGACAGTACATTTAGTGATAAATTTAGAAAAGTTAAAAATAGTAATTGTATTAATAATTATTTATTAGATTAGATACATGTAATTATCAGAAAATGTTGAAGGTATGGTTGTAAAATAATTTTGACAAAACTATAAATCTTAGGAACATTATTAAAATAATATTTAAATATTTTGATAATTTCCCATATCAATCATTTCTCGTTCAATTTAGATACCTCAAAATAATAAATGAATAAGCCTACTGTGGTAATTCTATAAGGCGCTGAGAGTTTTATCGCATATATGTATTTTAACTAGTAAATTTAAAGATTGATTTATTTTGTGATTTTGGAATGAATGGAATTTTGTGTAGTTAACTTTAATGGTTTAATACGGTTAACTATTAAATTGAATTGACAAGTTTATAAAACTTTAAAGTAAAAAAAATATGTGTATTTGTACATTGGTTTTTAGGTTTCTAAACATAAATATAGAACAGCCTATATCCCCATTGTGTCCATCCCACTGTTAATTACCAGTGCATAAATACGATTGTTGATATTAAAATATTTATTTATTGTGCGTATAGTTATGTACATAAATCATATATGGTGGAAATACAGTTTATTGTGATTTTATTGAAATACGTTTAGAAACCGGAACTTTTGCACGCTCTCAGAATGAGCTTTCCTAACTTGTTTGCAATATTTTAATTGTTAAAGAAGTTATGTGCATAATTAAAATAACTTAAATTTTTTAAATGATTTAAAAATACTTATAACTTGCATTAATAAAATGTTTATATGTGTATATAATGTGATATACAAAAAATAAGAGTATTTACAATATTTTGAAAATATTATAAATTAGATCATTAAACAATTCTATAATAATTACTGAAGAACCAAAATTTAAATTTACTAAAATTCTTCATTGAAAATTGATAGACATAATCAAAAACCACGCAGTACATTTTCATAAATTCAAAATTTTACGTTTTAATCTTTGATAGAATATTTTTTCCTTTAAATAAAAGAACCATGAAAAGTCATATACCCTGTGTTTATACGCGCAATATTCATTTATATTTTGTACTGTTGTTAACATATAATATTATATATTAACAGTTTTAAAAATTTACAAAACGTGTTAAACATAACAACACTTCAGTTAATACTAAATATCAATTAAACACACAACATATATAAATGGTGCAATTATATCAAGAATTAAATTTACTATTGACACGCGATTAATAAAACTAATCCTGCATGAAGTTCAACTGTTTGTAAAAGTATTTATTTTAAGTAAGAGCGTATGTAACGAAATTATTGATTACATTTAGAAAATGCTAATGGAAACGCGAACTCACGCTTAATTTATGTTCGGATTATCGCATAATAAGTAATATTGACATCCTACGGTTTTAATTCAACAGGTGCACTTTTTTAATTTGTTATCAACATTCAACACGAACATAAGTGTTATCTTATTTGATAATTTTTAAAGGAAAACAATTTCCTTTGTAAGTTATACCATATTGGCATATTGCTCTCTATATTTTTAAAATAAAAAATACATATCGCCAAAGCTCAAGTATTCACCGACATTTTAATACTCGATGATAACATAACATTGTTGAGCTCAACAACACATATATCATATTATATAATTAGTATACAAGGCGATACTTTTGTTGTTTATCACTTATCAGTATTTGGTAGTCAATGTACTCGATCGTCAATATAATTTACATACCAACATAATTAAGAAAAGTATTGAACATTCATAAAAAAAAATACATACCTATCAAATTATCAAATAGTTCAAAGTAATGATTGCTTGATTTTAAAATCAAAAAATATTTTTACGACAATGGCTCTCTGGATGAAAAAAATGGTTTTTTTTGAAAAATGAAATTAATAACCTAATAAAAAAAAGTATTTATATGTTATTATAATTTAAACTTTTAGAAATTCACAGATTTATGTTAAAAGAATCACCCTGTATACTTGCTAATCAATGAAAGTTTCTAAATCTTAAACAAATTTCACAAGTAAAATGGTAAAAAAGTATAAGCGTGTTTGTTGTATATTAGAATACAAGTTATACCTATAAATCGAGCTATTAACTTGTAATATATATATTGTAGGATAACATATAATATATCCAAGTTTAAAATTATAACTATTACTTTATCTCAAACTTTATTTATAAAAATATAGTAGGTACACGAAATAATTAAAATATCTACTGCAGTAAAAGTAATAGCTGATACCTATTGCTTATTACTTATTAGTAATTAGTATAAAATATATATGTACCTATCAAACTATTAACTGATAAACCAAATTTGACATCGGATTATTTAAATTTTAAATTCAACAACCTAATAACTAAATCCTAATTAATTAAAAAACTATTGCTATAAATTAAAGAAAACGAGATAGGCTACCGGTAAGGATTATTATTAATTTATTAAAAATAAACTCTAATCAGATTTCGTAATTTGTAGGTTATTAGTATTTTTTACTTTTTTTCGCGATTAACTCGATAATTACAGCAGAATATACAACGAATTAATATAAAACAGCGTTATCCAAATTCATTATATTAAGTAGCCGAGAAGGACAACAAAAAGAAACCGCTCCCTTCGGGATTAAAAAAAAAAAAACGTAAAACATATCGAGAAAAAACCAAAGAAGATTAAAGCTTTCAAAACCACTTAAATTGCTATCGATTTCAACGGGAGACCCGTATAAATACCAAGGAAAACAATCGCCACTGCGACTGACTACATGCGTACACGGTTCACGTCATACAACCTCCGAAAACGTCGTCGATCGATACTTACGAGTGTGTATTTTATCACACGTGGTGTACGATGTTATACGTTTCGAACGCTCTGATAAAATATTATGAAACGAAAATAACCCCCCAAAACGGCGTTTAACCACTTTTATTCGATATCATATGTGTGTATTCTAATCATCAATAGTTTAACAAAATAGTGACACGGCTATAAGTTTCCATCCTAATCAATGCGGATCCCGCGAACGCATTTTCGAAAACTATTTTCACATAAAAAAATGTGTGCAATGTCCGATGCAGGACATTACTTTACTATAGCACCACTCGATCACTGGCTGAAACGACGTCGATCCGAATACGACTCGTTGTATTATAATGACGGCGGGTTATATAGTTGAGTAGGTGCATTGTACATAATATTTTCAGAAATTTCCCGTCGTCACACTGGGTGTAATCATTAAACTTTAAGTGCTTGAACTGAGGGGGGACGAAGTCACTCTTTTTTTTAGAAAAATATTTATGCGTACCCCTTCTTATATAGATATGTCCTAATCAAAAATAAGATATTTAAATATTATTCAAGTACGCACATCTTTCTTACACTTTTGCATCTGCCTTCTATATTTTTTTTTCAAATATTCAAGCACCAAATGCACGCATAATGCAAATATCATAAAAAAAATAATAAAAACAACAACAAAAATGGTAATAATAACAGCGGCGCGTGCGAGTGTCACGAGCAGGGGTACTCACCGATTCGATGATATTACGTATAGGCGTGCCACGCGCGTGCGACGACAGGTTTTTCCTCCGGCGAGAATAAACAGTCGGAAAATGTAACGTGTTGTGTTTCAAAACAATAACGATTAGAGTTGAACGAATTATCAACAATAATAACGGTGAAATAGAAACACGTAAGACTGTTGACGGCGACAAAGAAAACGCGTGACGAGGTCCGACGACTGGACCGGTGCGAACGCTACGAAACACAAACGGAGTGTTGTGTGTACACGACTGCAATCGGCGTGGACAGACGACAGCGCAACAACTCGGAACTCTACTCTGCGGACGACCGAGCGAACACTGTTATGCGCAAGCACTACACGTGCACTGCTACTGGCGGCGGCGGTGGTGACGACGTCGACGCGACAAGGAAAACGCACACAACAATAATAAAAATATATTATAATAATAATTATAGGCGCTAATAATTAAAATAATAATATACCTATTATGGTAGAGCGCACTCGGCACACCACCTGTTTCCCGGAGACGACCGATAGCGATGTATTATAGTTCTATTCTAGACACGGTGCGACGGACGCGACGTGCACGCGGTACGCGAAGAATAATATTCCAAATAATAATAATAATAACCGACGCCGAACAACAACCGTGACGACGACGACGACGACGACGACGCTCGCCGACGGAGTCCTGACGCGCGCCGATAATCGAAACGGAATGGCCACGCGGCGACGACGGCCGTGACGGCGCTTCGGTGGCCGTGGCAACGACACGAAAAGCAACCGCGCTGCGACGGCGTAGTGGTCGCTTTTGGCTGCCCAGCCGGCCGACGTCGTCTGGGCCCGTGCGTGTACAAAAAATAATAATATAAACGAAACGGACGAGCCCGCGTACACCGCAGGCCAGGTATTGTGTGTGCCTAAAAAACGCGATATTTGTACACGCTGACGCACGCACCGGTGTGGTTTTCCACTTGTTGTTGTTATTATTATTTTAATTTTTTTTTTTTATTAATGGTGTTGTTATTATGACTGACACGATCGAAACACGACGACGGTAATTCACGTGTTTTTCTATTTCGAATCGCATTCCTACGCGATAACAGACCTCCCTGGTGTTGAGCAAAAAGTAACGGAAAAAATTCCGCCGCTATTGCAATAGTACAAACGGTGCAAACTAAATACAACAGTATTATATCTTATTACCAGCTGTGCCGTTCGGTGCAGGGATCTCTGGCCAGCAACGAACAATGTATTGTGTATATAATTAGAAAATCTTGGTCTTAGACCACTATTATAGAATTGTACTTTTTGACATCATTACTTAATACTTATATTAGGTGTGTATTTATTTACTTATCATGTATTTAAATCTTTTCTTACTTATTAAATTTGTAAAAATGTCGCCAGTCGTAGATATGCGTATAAATAAAAATAAATAAATAAAGCTATGTTATATAATATTATTATCGTAAGTAAAGCACTTTGAAAATGTACCTACCAATTCTGAGAATGAACACACGAAATAAAAAAGGAAAGTACCTTCGATTCATTATGACACCGTTGCTGTTAAAATGTTCCGTATAATTTATAATTATAATATAACCTTTGAAAATATATTTTGTTAAAAATAACCTTCCAAAAACAAAGTGCAAAGATAACCGTCCTTCGGCGAGCACGTCCAAGGGCGGACAAGACGCACCCCCCCTCTCCACACTGGACAGACAACTTCTCCCACTAGCTTTTGAGTATCACGTTGAAACAAAATCAGTAAAATATTTGTCTTATTAATCTATTGAACCATTCTGTAGACATTTATTACATTATGTAAAGCATTATTTCGAAGAGAACATTAATAATTTAAACTAACAATTAATGATTTTTTTTTTATTTTCTAACGGATAATTTAGTCGTATTTCATGGCAACATCATACATCAGACACTAATATTATTAAATATTGAATAATCAACGTAATATACAATGCCGCAACTATAGAATAAAGGGCCCGTGTGCGGTAATTATAATATGGACCTCTTCCTAGATTAATTTTTTTGCAAGTCTCACAATATATAAGGACCAACATTTTTAGGTTTTCAAACATGTTTTACTTCTGTTTGTATATACGAGTATATATATTTATAAATAAAATATAATATTTTAAAATCAATTTTCATAATGTCAACAAAAAAACTAATATTTGTCACACCTCTCACCTATTTTCAACGAGGAGACTATAAGCTATAAGACTTACAACTAATCAACTAATGAATAGACGTTGGACTTACATAAATATTCCTAAATATTTCTAATATTATGTACAAATATCTTTTATCCGCGGACTACAGATAAATTTAATACTATATACATTATACTTTAAAATTAACATTTAATGTTCTTATGATGCAAAAAAAGATTGATAAATTTACAAATAGAAAAATATAATATAATATAAACATACCAATACCAGCGCCCATTCATTAAGACATTAAACATTTATAAAAATAGGCCCTCAAAGCTCAAACAGTAAATACAATTAAACAGTGGTCGTTGTATCAGTAGCACTTCAATTTTATTCAAGTACATACTTATATATACAGTGTCGGTCTAGCCCACTTTGCTACCCGGCGACTACCAGGGGCTCAAGGATATTTTTTAATATTGGGAACCCATTGTCAAAATATAGAAAACGTATAATTAAATCATTTAAAGTGGGACTTTTAAAATGATTTTTGAATAAACCACAACGTCTGGCGTATCCAACACATTGTGCATAAATTCAAATGCGTTCTTATGTACTTTGTGCACACAAGTTAATTGTGAACGAGTATTTTAAAAACTAAACTTTGATGTCCGATAAGCCAACAATATATATATGGATAATTTATTTTGTTGTTTGTTAAAGAAGCCAGCATTCAACTTATAAACAAAGATGAAATTAATATATGTTAGAATCTCCACTTTCCAGCAATAAATTAAAAAAACTACTATTTTTATAATAATTTATAATTTATTTTATTTATGCTATTTATGATTATTATATTTTTTTTTCCTATTTTATGTGTACAATTTGAAAAAAAGTATGCAAAACTTGTTGATTATAATTTTTATTTTTTAAATAATTATAATTACAAATAATTTTAAAGTAAAGTTGGCAGTGTTTGTTCCTAGATGGGCCCATGGGCCCCTCAAATGTATGTAAGCCTCGGGGTCCGTGTGCGCTCTGCATGCTCGGTTTTTGCGGCACTGGTAATATAGCATGTTTATGCGGTACACGATACATTGATACAATTTATATCAAATATTTAAAAATGATTATTGTCTGCGAATAGTAGACACCTACTGTGCTCCGTTAAGACTGAGTAATACCACTCGATTCACATTTACAACACCGGAGTCAAGAGTCTTCGCCAACATTCCTGATACACAATATCAGCTAGTGTACCACGCGTTTGTTGAACATATTTATTATTTTTTTCTGCAATGCGTCGCAAAAAAGCATTTAATACGACCAACAGGTTTCGATAATGTTAATAATCAGTTGTTTTTATAACGGACTCTCTTTAACCATTAAATTTATTCGAAAATATATGGTTATATGTTTCGAATAATTAAAACGTCTCAAAATTTATTAACGGTGTATGTTATATACGAATAGTTTGCTATATATATATAATACTATAATTTGTTCGTTCTCCTTTACAAATAGTATTGCTTAAACCTGCTTCTAGTACACGCATCACGACTCTATAAGAGCGACTTAGACTCGAAAAAAATATACACAAAAACTATACATACCTACAAAGAATTAATATTTATAAAGAATTGATGAGGAGTGGAGTGTGTACTGTTGTAATGTTAATATACTACTTCAAAATCTATCAGTATAAATTAGCAATACAAAATTACGTTTCGGTCTTAGATAAAATATAGGTATTATGAATATTTATTACCTAATAAAAAATGTGAATTTAATGTATTTAATATTTATACATTATTATTAACCTGTTAGACTCATTATTTTTTTAATCAAAACCCACAAGTACAAACAACGCCAGGGTTTAGTTCTTAATTAAATATTCAACCTTTAAGCTATATTTAAAGAGGATTTTCCTGAATTTAAAGTTAAGTCAATCCTGCCAAGTTATGTATAGTGTACACCTATATGACTATATTATATATACGTGTAAATATATTACAATTTTTGATTAAGTTATTATTAAACATTGTTGTTTTAACAAACAAGTTAAGTTGAAAGGTTAAATATCTAAGTTATTTCAGTTATTTATATATTAAGCGGTTTTAAGTTTTTTACATTTAGGTATTGCCTTTGGTTATTTACAGTCTACACAAATAACATAATAATCAACAGTAAAAAACATCACTGAGCGTTAAATATTTGTTCCAAAACTTGTGTTAATTATACTATGGAGAATAAGAAATAATTTTAATTTAAATCAAATTTCTTTTGTTTCTCAGTTTATCTGTTGAGTTTATTAACATTGTTAACTTACAAGTTACAGCTTTTTGTAAGTTTTGAAACGTCGAAAATTCAATTAAATTAATTTAATGAAATACCTTACATAAGTAGGTACTAAAGTACCGAGAGTCAACATATAGTTTCTAACATAAAAATCAATATTCTATATGCAGCAAGTTAAAAATCCACAAAACCATTAAAGCTATTACTGAAACAACAAACTCACTATGAGAAATCATTTAAATATGCATAATAAATTCAAAAAAGGTTATTTTTACAAATAAAAATAAGTACCTAATACTTATATCTATATATGTTACACATTTGTTTATTAAAACTAGATATAGTAGGTACCTAATAGCAAAATATTAGACATTCTTCATAACTCATGAGTCATGAGGATGGATGACATTGACGGGACCGAGGACAAAATTCTAGATTTTTATTCTCTCAAACATTTAGTAAAAATGATATCAGTTATATTTTACATAGGTAATCACGCGCAAAATGATTATCAAGTATCAACTGTAGTCTATAATTATGTTTACTGTTCATTATAATATAATATATAAGTTACTTAATTCAACCTCTAAATGAAAAAAAAACAAAAGTACTTCATTCACAGGAATTCTTAAAATAATTATATTATTCAGTTGAATCACTTATCGCATAATTTTCATTATATTTAATATTTCTAAGACATATTTATAAAAAGTTATTAAATTCTCGATAACATTAAATTTATTTCATTATGCATCACGTAGTATAATATATTGTTATGTAGTCCGTAATGCATTCAAATTGCAATTTTATTATTTAGTTTATTTAATTCAGAAAACTATGAATAAAACTACGAAACTAACAGGTTAAGTAATAATACGTACAAGAATAATTTTAGCAGTAAATGTTCACAAAAAAAGTAAACAAAAAATGTAGTGCCTACCTAAAATCTAAATTAATTTGTATATCTTTCTGCAGGTGCTTACCTGAAACCGAGTAAAAAGAAAACAATTTTCTTTCGTATGCATAATTTTATAATGTAATATATTAGTATGTTAAATAATGTAAGTATAATTAAATAATACAATTATTTTAGCATTAATATAAAAAATATACAAATGGAATTTTAAAAATATAAAACTTTGACATTAATCCACTATTAAAAACAAGGTTGAGCTTTAATTTATCTTAAGTGTACATATGAAATTAACGTTTCTATTATGATTTTACTTTTTGGCAGCACATTGACACCATAATATTATCCAAAAATAAATCCTACTTGTTAAATTTAAAAATTAACTATTGCGTGTCGAGTATAGTCATTTTATACTAGACGAATTAAATATTGTTAAAAATTAGCAAATGTTAAATTATTTTCAATCATCAATCTCAACCTACAAACATATTTTTTTAATTCATTTTTATTAACGTCAAGATTTAATAATTTAAAAATAATCATATTAAAGCAAACAAGTATTTTTAGTTCCTATTTAAAAACAATATGTATTTTTACATATTTTTATATATAATATAATATAATAGTACGTAGGTGACAGGTGTCATAATTTTATATCTAAATTACAGTAGGGGAGTTTTATACAAATACAGTTATTTAATTTAATATTAATAATTTTTAAGTATCAATATAAAAATAATTACAAATTAAATGTTATTAATATTTAATTTATTTTTGTAAGTTTTAATTTTTTATAATATATTTTACTATAGCATAAATCAAAAATTTTGTGGAAGTATAGAAACATAAATGTAAATAAGATTATTTTTGAATAAAATAACCATACAATCTTTAAACAATTAATTTTTTTTAATGCTTACAACATTTGTTTAAAAAAACTAGTCTATAATATATTTTTGTTTTAAATCCATAAATAAATACATATTTCAACAAATCATAAATATCTACAAATTGCTTATATTGATATAAATTTATTTCATGGAAACTGACAACTGTAAAACTATAAATAGATAATAGTGTCTTGAATAAATATAATTATTTATGAAACTAAACGTTATAACTTAGAAGTTATAATTTATAACATTTCAGTCTGATCAATGGTTAAACAAATTTCCTAAAACTAATAATAACAATACATTAAATTTATTTTATTTTTGAATATAAAAACTAAAAATATAGTAATAATTCAAAATTACCTATTACAAAATTCCAAATTATTCAAAAGTTTTAACAGTAAATTAAAATATCTATTAAGTATTAAATTTTAGTGAAATGGTTTAATATAAGAAAATAATAATAAAATTAATAATTGAAACAATTATTTAAGTAACATAAGGTTTTGGCCATAATTTCGGCTTTTATTAAAACATTTTGGAATTTTTTACGTTTTTGATTAAACTTTAGAAACTTTAGAAACCTTTCAAGCTTTTATGTGCCATGTTAAATAATAGCAGTGAAATACTTTATACAGAACTAAAAATATTTTATATTCCCGAATTATGCGAACAATATTACAAATAATGTTATTGTATACATAGGCATTAGTACAAATTTAATATTTTTGTTTATGATATTTGTTTTTCTCCATATTAGGTATAATTTTATTGAGTTCTTTCCGAAATGAGTTAAAATAAATGAAACCAGCTTCCAATACAACCATACAAAAAATTTAAAGAAAAAATGTTTACTTTAATGTTTATTATTTGGTATATAATTATAGTTATATTTGTAAGTATATATCATTATATCAATATACGTTCTATACATCTATACTGTCTTTAACTAAATTACATCACATTATTTTTAGTAAGGCACGTTAATTTTAATCTATATAATCATTACGTGTTAACGAACAAATTCGTATGTAAATATCAAGTATCCTAGTGTACACATTACACAGGTACCACCTCCATTAAATGTTTAAGATATCGGTGAAGATTAATGTGGTAGATTTAAGAAAAACCAATAACACTGTTTTTTATACGAGGAAAATACTTTGTTTGGTGATCTAAACGACACTAAACCTCAAATACATAGAAGATGTAAAACAAAATGTAAATCGTTTAACGCAAGACGCCTATTTGTCTAATATTCAGTATAATGTATAAATTACAATATTATAAAGTGGGTGTGGTCCATTAAAATGTAACAGTTATGCGATATGATTGATGTTTAAGAAAAAATACTTAGAGAAAAAATAATCAGTCAAAACCAAATGTTTAAATATTTATAACGGTTGTAATGTGATTTATCCAACATAACATCTAGTGAAAAGATCAAATATCAAGTTCATTGTTCTAGGTCTCAATAAGTCGAACCTACTCTTTTATATTTAGCATTCCAACTTATCCAGCTAAAATAACGAATAGAAAAATATGAGTATATTAAAAATAATATATTTATTAAATTATAACACAATTTAATGTACCTATTACTAGCAGTGGCGGTTTTCAGAAGTGGTGAAGGGGGCGCTCACCCCCCCCCCCCACACTCACCCTCTTGGATTTTTTTTGTGTCAACTGTTATGTTCTGTACGTCATATTATTCTCACGATAACTTTTTTTTTATATCAACATGAAACATTGAATTTATAATAATGGAACAATATACGTTATCACAAAATACAGACCTATAACTAGAATTAATAAGCTAGTCAAATTTGAGTATGATGCTAGAAACGGTTTTAGCCGTAGTTACGGAATGGGTTTATGCTAATATTATATTATTAAATATCAGATAGAAACACATTTGTACTATTTTATAGTTGTAATTACCTACAATAGTACGACCGTGGCTTGAAGAAATTGTGACTGTAGTAACTTGTTATCTATGGTTTTTTTTTAATTTACAAATAACGAATACATCATCTAAATACTTTCTTAATTTTTTTGTTCGTCATGGATAAATTTATTTTAAGATGGTCAAGTGCAGCGGTTTCTCATCCATCTCTAAACATTAATGAGGGAAATTAATTATAGGTACTTCGTTCTTTTATTTTTACAAGTTTACAACGAATAATTTATTTCAGATAAGAAGTTAACATGAATTTGTTTGGTTAACTATTTTATTTCTGACTAACTTTGATAAAGACAAATTTAAACGTCCTGCGGAAAATGCTGAAAACACAGAAACTGTTCCTTCTAAAATCGCTAAAACTGTTAGTGTCTACTACTTACTTATGTTTAATTTTTTAATGAATTTTTTTAGCAGTTATCAACAACTACCTATAAGATAAATATTTTATACATTTGATTGAAAATAACAATTTAATTTTATTTGTAAAAATTTATTTTAAAGTGATTACCTACTTATTATCATCAAAACAATGGCATTGTAAGACAAACTATTATAACATTATGTACACGGTTAAAGGAAAGTATAAATAAGAGGCTGGTACTTTATAAAAATTCCAATAAAACTAAACTGTTTAAATTATGAAATAAAAAATAAAAGTTATATGTCATTTATTATAGGACCATAAACAAATTACATTCTTTATTTGATATATGTAATTATAGTGGAAAGGCCCAAAAAATCGAAAATAGCCTTCTCCCTGTTGTTTTATCAAAATCGCACTGATTATCAGCTATTACCTATCGACTGTACTACTGTAAACATGATGGTCAACGGATGATGATTATTTATTGTGTTCGTTTTATTGAATTTAAGGTTCATATTAATTTACTAGGCAATTTTTTTCTTCAAAAAAATCCCATTAGTAAAATGATTGATAAAATATTATTATTATAACTTCTAACCCTTTTAACTGAATACACAATATGATATGTGAGATTTAAATTGCCACTTTAAAAGGTCGTTTAATAACGTTAAATATATAGGTATAGTTTAAATTAGTATAATAAAATTGTATATCGAAGTATTGACATTACAATTATTTGACATTGTTTTTAAATAATAAAATATCCTGACTCCTTCATATACAGGCGAAGGACGAAGGTACTCAAATTATAAATTACGCACAATCGAATTAAGTACTTTCCACAAATAATATAAATACACTACTGACAACTGATAACACTTATATGTAAATACATACAATGTTTTTTTTGAATATTAAATTGTATCTATAACTATTAAATTAGTAAGTATACGTCATACAAATCATATAAATGATATTATTATAATAGTGTTATAAATTTTTAAAATCCAATCCATAAAGTTAAAAGGTTTTGTAATCAATACAATTATATGACAAGAAAAATTAATAACTTAGAATAATCGTATAAAAGATCTTTTAACATTAATTTAAAATAAGTATTTCGTTTCAAATTTCTTTCGATTTCCTTCTCGAAATTAATACAAAATAAATAAACATCAACTAAATCTGAAATCTTCTAAATTCTTTAAATACTAGCTTACGAATAATGACATTAAATCGAACGTCTTATCTATTGTGTATCAATAAAATATTTTCTTAAAAGTATAACGGTACCACCATATTGTTACAGACAAAAATACGCATAACCACCGGAGGCTCAAAATGGGTTATCTATTTTGTGGTACCTACCTACCACGAAAGTGGAAACGTTGTACAAAAAATGAATGTGGTACCTAAAAAATAATGATTACTACGTTAAACTTGTTAAGTTTGATAACTACTTGATCAAGTTAAGCATTAACTTCTAAATAAAAAAACTTTTAAAATTTGTAAGATTTTATCATGATATTTGTACAGTAATATTGCTGTGTTAACCAGAAGTGTTGCCACTTATACAGTGGTTTGCACACGCTAAATGATTATGTCACTGGTAGCTAACATAATAAGCATTGTAATTAATACTGTACTTATATTATTACGTTTTGTTCTTTAATATTCCCGACATATTAAATTACAAGCACTAAATGTTTATAGAAAATTAGAAAAATACTTCAATATGGTCTATAATGAACACGATGCCTAATTAATCTTGTTACTATCATATAGTTTATCACTCATTAGTCATTAGTCATTAAAATTATTCATGCGATTTAAATTCAGTTTTTTTAAATTTATTTCCAGTCCATCATGATTATATGGCAGGTATGTTTATTTATAGAAAATAATTAATTCAAAACACATACGCCAGGGAAACATTTTATCATCTTGTCTTCTAGCCTTTAACTAATCTTAAATTGTAAGTCGCAACAAATTAAATTGAGTGTAAGATGTCAATACTCTTACCTATAACCTATAAACTATAATACTACTGCCATTACTTCATTAGTCTATAATTATATAATATTGTGTATAAATTAATTTAATCCAAAAAACAAAATTATCTAAAACAAATTAAAAAGATTATTGTTTTCGATATAAAGGTTATCATAATAAATAATAATAACAATGAAAATTACTATAGGTAATATAGGTACTATTGTATACTATTTTATAGGTAGTATTGTCAATACCATAAGATTTTATTTATTCGTTATATTCTGTTGATAAAACATAACAAAAAAATAAATTATAAATCTTTAATTATTTTAATTTTTACTTTTCATATTATGTGGTTCCTATAGTATTATTGTTTTAGGTATATTAATGTTGGCCGTACATCGTTAGCACATCTTCTCTATTGTTCATTACAACTCTTTCTATAAGAAAGTTGAGCATCGTTCGATTTTCGTGTTATGCATCGTTTGCGCATCGCCGGTTTACCTAACGTCAAATTAACGTACCATTCTATGTGCATTTTTTGCACATCAACACATTTCACAACAGAACTGAACAGAGCTGAATTGGAACATTTCAGCCAATCGTGCTCAAATATTTTAGTGGCCTAAAAAAACTCCCCTTTCCCTCTCAAACACCAGCTCAAATTTAATAATAAGATAGGGCCCTTTTGTGCTAAGCACTATTGCACGCCCCCCCCCCCTTAACCAATCCGACCCTAGAACTGGAAGATATATGGACTAATAACACAGTCCACAATGTAATATTTTAAAGCCCGAAAATGTGAAAGCATACGGGTGACTCGTAAAGTCGTAACTACGACTAACCCATTAGTTTTATCTCGGTATGTATACTGTATATATTATGTGTATTATAATTATGACTATTATTAACATTTAATTGAATAAGCCAATTTATTTATATAGGTATTACGTGAACTATATCAATGATTATTGAATTTTCAAGTTTAACCAGAATTTTGTATACCTATTAAAAGATTTTTTCATATTACATGATGTACAACTGTATAATAAACATATTATGTACTTTTCAGTATTTTTTAACATAACCTCTTCTATATTGTTCGCGATACGTAGTGCGCAAACAATGTAAGCACCTACAATATTTTTCGCGCAGGTATGACGGTGGTGCAAACGATAACCGCAAGCCATTATATGACTATAATGGATTTTATTATTGGGTAATGATTATCATGATACACACCATTCCATCATTGTGCCAAAGTGTCGAAATATTTTTGAATAAAGAATAGGTACATTTTGTGCGGGTTTTTCTTTTGTGTTAGTGTTATACTAAGACCCCTCAACATCTACGTCACCGTTCGTCTCATAAGGTTGACAGATTGACAATATTTAATCTAATTATTTACCACATTCATATTTATTTAATTATAACAGAATTAACTACAAATTTTATTTGTTTCCCAAACACATGTTATAATTTTAAACAAAAAAAATTCTACACAAATATCGTTATTTCCCTCAAAATTCGGAGCACGCGGTTTTAACTGAAACTTGATCATTGTTAATTTGTGTAGTACACAGACTTCAACTAAACCGTTTATAAAATTCATACAATAATGAAAGGATTAATAATTTAAATATGGAAAAATGTACTGAAATTATATTTAATTTATTTTACATACTGCTATTTCGTATTATAATTTTATTCAACCAGTATTAGCTATTAAATATACATCTTCAATCAAATATAAAGCTAATTATTTAATTAATCTCCATTAAGTTTATAGGGAGTAATGGTAACTGGTAGGTAATAGATATACCATTAAATGTAATACCTTAAAAGCATTTCGTATGATCAAGATTTAAAGATTGTATTTGTTAACTGTTTTGTGTGTAGTGCGCTTAATTCACAACATTGAACATAATAATTGTATGTAATTATCCAATTGTATGATTATAGATGAACAACAGATGCATATTTTTGTATCAGTAGTATATACTTTAAAATCATGTAAAACACAATAGAGTACTGGAATATATTATATAAATCTTTTATTATATCAGTTTAAATATAAAGTATAGGTCAATATAAATTAATCAAAAATCCAATCACAACAATTGACCTACTCAGTTCCTTCTTATTCATATTATTTTCGGCATAAAAGTCACATTTTAATTTTCATAATCCAAAACTATTGG
The DNA here is from genome assembly GCA_014851325.1 of Pentalonia nigronervosa. Lineage (NCBI taxonomy): Eukaryota > Metazoa > Arthropoda > Insecta > Hemiptera > Aphididae > Pentalonia > Pentalonia nigronervosa. The sequence continues at coordinate 126,618 of JACXSJ010000504.1, read as the reverse complement.
CTAGTTATACTATCTGTCTATCTGTGATACAAATCACACAGTGAGTGAACAGAGTATTAGCGAAGTTTAAACATGACGGAATACACTTAATAATGAAAAACAAAAAAAAAATTGACATTTTATTTACTATTTACATTTTACAATAAACTATAATACCTGTTGAGTAAATTTATAAATAGATTTTTATTTATCCAAATGGCACACAGCAATAATTTATTGAAATAGGTTACGCATCGTAATACAATATTATAACGTGCAATACCGTATGGTCGAATGGTTAGGGTTGATTTACCGTGGTATGATTTCTTAAAAGAATAACGTAAACTACGTTCAGAGTTAATATTCTAATCTACCTCTAATGATATTATAATTTATTCCAATCTACTCCGGTATTCCAATTAGTCGAGGCAAAAACTAAAAATGGAAAACAAAAAATAAAAACATTGAGAGTCGTAAGTATTGCGTGACAATAACACCTTTTCGTCACCGTTTATATTATTAAAAGGGGGCGCGCTCCATCGACATTTACCCATCTCACTGTTTACCCAGCGTACCCATATTGCATTACAAATAGTACAAACCTCAAGCAGTCACGTTCGTGATCGTAGTTTGGAAAATAACATCCTCCGTACATTACAATATTACAAACTTAAAATACTCGTAATAACGAAAGCAATAAATCTCGTTTTTTGATATCTAACCGTCGAAATATTATTATTATCATTAACGTCGTTTCTTTCGATTTTTATCGCGGGAATATTGTATATATTATTTAATTATTATGATACCCGACGACATAATTTGAATAATATGATGTCTGGAACGACGAACGTGTGTTTTTCAACGTCGCAAGCCTATCAGCGATAAACAAAGACTGTGAAAATACTTATGTAAATATTACAGACGGATAACACGAGGATCTACCACCGTGGTGGCAATCTGTTTGGGATGGAAGGGGTGGCTGAGTTATAGCTAGTTTCATAACTCGTATTATTGTAGATCAACTCACGTGGCCTTATTTTTATGATCTTAATTTAAATAACAGGTTATTACAACACACTATGGCGGGTAAATAAGTCGTAATAAAACACATTTTTCTCCTTTAATCCGTTATAATCCCCGTATGGACCGTTTAATATATTAATCGCCTCTCCCCCAACCCCAACAATAAGTTGTTGACGAGAATAAACTCGAGAACGTCACCGACACGCATGCGTCGAACGACGTGTAGAAGGTATCTACTATTTAACTATTCAATATTATTATTTATTAATTAGTATAATTTTGTCGATCAACCGACAACGACGACAACTATGAGCTATGTAGTATGAACAATCAATAATTACGTAATTGACACGGAAAAAAAAGTAGCAGCAGACTGTACACAGACAGCAGCAGCCCCTTTGACGGACGGTACTACAGTAGACACACACACACACACACACACACACACACAGTAGTCGGTGACGACCGAGTTACCTGTTAATAATATTGTGTGGTTCTCACTTCTCAGTCGTGTAAACGCAATTACCGTCATTACCGAGAACCGTCAGGATCGCATTAATTACTCGGCGGCGGGCACTTTGTTATAGGTGACGACGGTTTCGGGCGCTACGGGGCTCTGCGGCCACACGCCAACTTTGATGTTGTTATTATTGTTAAGCGGTGCCGTCGCGGTTGGCCTGGTACTGGCGTACTGCCCCCGCAACGACGATGATAAATGCGCGCGGACGTACGAGATATTATACTCAACACCTGCTATTTACCTTGTGTGTCCCGGGTGGCGCGCGCCGTACAGTGTCTGACCGTCTGCCGACTGCCGAGCCGATGAGACGCGCGTCACGCACGTATTTTTTGGGAAGCGTGACGACAAAACGTCTTGTGCGGCGAAAAAGGGTGCACACGCGGAGGCGAGACGTTAACACATAAGTCCTGTCGATTGGAAACTCGGCACGAAACTGTACGCAGCACGCAGCACGCAGCACACACACACACACGACGATTATAATAATAGCAATAATTGTATTAAAGGTAAAATATTGTACTGTTAATTCCGTCCTCTGTAGATGAGAGTGAAAGAACGAAACGCGATAAGATAGTAAAACGACGACGATGTTAAAAACGGTTCGGCGTTCAACCGTGTAGAAAATCTACGTCGTCGGCGAAAAACGTGTCAATTTTTGAAACGTTCTCACTCCACCCCCTCCAGCGGAGCGATAAAAAATTTCAATAATAATAATAATAATAATATTAAATAATAGTAATAATAATAATAATAATAATAATAATGATAATAATAACATGCGATCACGCACGCACACGGGCACTACGAACGAACAATAATATAACCTAGAAACGCGCGCGTACGAGTAAACTCGTATGATATGGCGCGTGTGTACTGTGTTTATCGTCGGTGAATTCCGCAGCAGCAGTCGACTTTGAGGAGCTGCCGAGCCGCCGCCACCGCAGTCGCCTCGGATGCGATCAGTCGCCGCCGAAAGAGGGAGAATGTTTTTGTCCGGTCGCAGCGCATGCGTAAGACAGCCGCGGGGTCAAGGTCGGTCGCGCTCGGCTGGCTGCCGGCCGGCCGGCTTTTGCGGGAAACAACAACACCGAAAAAATAATACACTCGAGCTGTATACAGGGTTATTGGAATCGAGCGACAATAATTGTCCACAGCCAACGCTCCGTATAAACCACAACAACTGTAAGTTCGATGCTATTATTGGACGGCACGTGGACGCTGGAAGTGACGTCCGGATCTCGTGTGCGGATACCGCGCGCCAACTACTATAATTATAATAATATTTATTTATTTCGGAAACGTCGTTTGCCAAATCGATAGTCACGAATCACGATATAGCGCTCGTTTCCGCCGGGCTGTCGCCGTCGTCTAGGGTGAACTACACTATAATAATATTTAACGATTGTCCGTCCCCTCGTCGTCCGGTCTTGCGACAGGATAAAACGTCGATTCCACTCTGATAATAACCCGGAGTCCGGACTTCCAGCTCTGTGTGTATCTCCAATAAATAATAATACTGCTACGGCATACGATACTACCCGATTTTACTTCGACGAGCACAAACTTTGAAATCAGTGGACCGGAAAATACGAAGTGTGTTTATTAGTTTATTATTACCTCATATTGATGATAAGCGGTCCGTCGCGGTAAATATGGCTGTGCGTACGTGACGAGTGAAGATATTAAAATATCATAGTAAACGTTTTGAACACGTGTTCTCTGCGGAATAATATATTATACGCTGTGTTAGGGCCAGTAATCGAAAAAAAACCATGCGAAAAAAGACAAATTAATTTTTTCTTTTTTTTAAATACTCCCCGTGCATTTAAGCATACTTGCTTTGTACCAACGTAAGGCTTACAACTACATTTTTCCCGATATGTGTTAGAACATATACATAACCTTCAAAACATAATTCAGAGTTATTTTTATTTGAATTAATTATTTCTATTTTATACGTAAAATGACAATATGACATTATGGACAATAGTTGACAATTTAAAAATACAAACACTGACACTGGAGATAAATGTCTGTGAGCTTTGAAAAAGCTTCAAAGTATTTTATACAACAATCCTATCTTAACCCCGCATGAAAGGTTCTAAGAGAATTTTCCTCTGTAAAATGCCAACAAGTGTCATAAATTAAACATAAATAACATAGTATTTTGTGGATATAAACTACAAATTATCTTGAAATCAATTGAGTATATCTTATACTTGGATATGTATATCCACTATCCAGGGCGATTTATTTATAAACGTAAGATAGAAATACCTGACCATTATTTTAAAAACAATTAGTCATTTTTTAAAACAATAAAGTTAAAAACTTTAAACTTTTTAACACTTTTTAGTCGTTCATTACCTATAGTATTTTTCATTTGTAGTCAGTTCATATGTCATAACTTTTGGGTTCCAATAAAAAAAAAAAATTAAAATTAATAATATAACTGACAAAGTTGGTTTTTTTCCTACATTCGCATTAACCATATCGAAACACAAATTATTAGCATATTGTAGTAAACAGTATATGTCGGCAATAGTGCCACAATCAAGTAAACCAGGAGCGTTATTTACGACAAATGTAAGGGTGTACATTTACATTTTGCATGCCGCTAGGTACTCTTATTATATTTTACAGATTTGTTATTGAAATCGATAAACGCTTTTCTAACATATAATTAATAACATTTTGATGGTTTTAAACACTTGTCATAATAAAAGTGATCAATTTCGAATTTCAGTTCTGCCAAGTTAAATAGATTTACGTATTTATTGAAGATTTTAAGTGATAAAAAAAAACTAAAATAAAAATAAATACTATCTTAAATTATCTTTCGAATTCTTTTAACCTTAGTTGACTTTAAAGGTAGTGGTGGCAGTAAAATGCAGCAGGACACAACTTACCGCCATCACGGCAGCACCACCAAGACAATAGAATTTTACGGTGAAACTTAAAAGCGCAAATCGTCTATTTTTTTCGATAGACCAAAAGCACAAATTCGTTTTGCACTTATGTACCTTAGTAATATGATAAAAGAGCAAAAGTAAATTTATTACCTGATACAGTATTATATTCGTTACACTAAAAGTTTCAGTTTGAAATTTGATGTTTTGAAATTTATTATATTTATTTCTTAAATATTTAGTACTTTTTCAAAAACGACAGTGATCGAGTTTATTTGAAGTTTAGTATTACGGTATAGTATCCTATTTTATCGTAACGAATTACGATGATGGTTGATAATCATTTAAGATAACAGACAAAATACCTATATACAGTATAAACTTACATCAAATGGTATTTGACTTGATAACTATATAGATTTTTTTTTTATTTATTTAAACTTTGTAATATACAATTAGTTTCAACAATTAGGTAAACAATAAACATAAATAGGACAATATAAAATGGAAGTAAAATCATACAAAAATAAAAAGAAGAAATATAAAATTAAATTAAAAAGCCTGTATGGTTGAAGAAAGATAATATATTAAGTATGATATTTTTTTGTTGGTTTGAAAGGATATTTTTGGTGTTAAAAGGAATGTTGGAAGAATTGAAAAGAGATTATAGGTGGTCATGTTGGGGTGATAGACTGGGGCAAATAAAGATTGAGTGAGTAATGTCACAAGCCATAGGGTTATTGTGTAATGTACACAGGAGGGAATCGTTAAATGAAATTTATAGAAATGAGAAGGAAGTAGAGGTGACCAAAACGGAGATGGGAGAACGTTACTATGTTTTTCCTGGAAAAATTGAGGTTGTGAAACCAGGGTAATAGTGGAATGGTTGGGGATATGTTTCTGTACCACATGGCAAAGTGAGGTGAGATTAATTCCCAGTGTTTAAGACATAGATAATAGACTGTTTGTGCAAATCTTAAGGTTGGGGATAAAGTCAGTCCATGAAGGATGCTGAGAATTTCTCTAGTTTGTCGGTGAATTCATTTCCTGCGATACCAGTATATCCTGGTACTCTTACAAATTGAATGTCCATACACGATTCCGTAAGAAAATCTGAAATTTGTCCGATAGAGATAAAATAAGAGGAGAAAGATATGAATTAAAAGTATTAGAAGTGAAAGCTTGAAGGCAGGAAAGTGAGTCAGTGGTGATGAGAAATTTATTTAGCGGTAAGAATAATATTATATTGAGAGCTTCAATTATCGTAAAGCATTCGGCTGTGAATGACGATGCCGCGAGTGGTAAGTTGTTGGAGAAAGAAATGTGAAACTCCGGGATGTAAAATGAATACCCAGCTGATAGGGGAGAGACAAAGCCGTAAAACTTTGAATGAAAAGAGTGAAAGTGTTATGAATAAATTCGAGAAAGATATTTTTGACATATTTAAATGGAGCAGGTATTAGACAATTATTATTATATTAAGTATACGGTTAAGGAAGCTTATGTTTAGGTGGGTAATTGGAGAAAGAAGTAAAGATTAGAAGTTGATTTCGTATAGTGGAAGTTTGCTTGTTTTGATAATATAATTGGACGTGGCTACAAGAGAATGTACTATTAAGGCAAGAATTGAGAGAATCTTTTGGACGTAGCGCCAAACGTAATAAACCTCGAGAAAAGAATTGAAAATATAGGATTCATCGTTTAATAATTATTTAAATAAGAGTTTACCAGCAAGCCATCTAACTCTAATGTGAAAAGGTTGACATGATGTTTCGGCAGGAAAAGAAACTATATAGATTATTATATGGCTTTCGATTTATTTTTAATTAAAACATGTTTGAAATTCGAGTGAAATGTTTTAAAATCGTATACCAGATATTCTACATTATATCGGTTGGTGTCTGTACTACAATTGTGTGCGTTTGTGTCCAGTTTTTGATAAGATTAAAATTATAAACATTCAAAAATTAACTTTGAAATGTCATTTACATTAACTTATACAAATAAAGGTATGCAATGCATTGTGTGTTTGTGTATAATAATTTTAAGTACAGACCAGACAACAGCGAGTAATGGCAAACGGAAATATATCTTAGCAATGTACGGTAAGATAATACACTTCAACTATTCAAACTAATTCCAAAATATCCAATATTTTGACGAAAACGAAAATATATTTCATAATCACAATACCATAGGAAATTGGGATATTCAGCGACAAATAGTTCGTAATAATTGTAAACGAAAGACAACTGAATGTATTTCTGAGCAACCAAATAAAATTATTCGTCGTGAACTGATGGCAGTTGAAAATACAGAATTATTAAACGATAATAGTATTATAGTCTATAGTATAAGAAAATCCATTTATAGAGAACGTCGGAAAATAATTCCTGCAGCATCTACTTCCAACAATTGAAATCAATAGTTTAACTACACATCATAATGAAATATTTTGCCATACAATAGATGAAGAGTCTAAAATTGTAATTTTCACGACAAAGAGTAATTTTAAATATTTAGTCAATTACAGTTATACTATTTTAGACGAAGGAACATTTTATGTTTGGCCCGCTTATTTTAAATAACTTTATACAATTTATGTTCTATATAAATTAATGTACGTTCGAGTAGTGTATTTTCTGTGACAATTCAAAATTATTGGTATTCATGCAAAAATGTGGCATTTAATTATACACATACCACAAAAATTATGTAATAAAGAATTAAAACCTCAAAAATATACTTTTGGATTTTAAATTATCTGCTCATAATAGCGTTTTGCGTATATTTCCAAATACACGAATTAAATGTTGCCGGTTTCACATAGAACAAGCTTGGTACAGACAAATTGGAAAATTAGGTCTTAAAATTGAATATGACAAAAATGAAACAGAAATTTCACATTGGTTTAAAGTATTTCTTTGAATTAGCTTTTTTACCTTTTAATGAAATTTCTAATGCATTTTATGAACTATTTTCCATTACTTCTGACAATTATAAAATATCAGCGTTTTCTGATTATATTTTAATAAATTTTATTAAAAATGAGAGTAGATTTTCACCGCACCTTTTGTCCTAACCACCTTTGTACGAGCCAAAGACTACCAATGGTCCAGAATCATATCACCGTCATTTTAATGGTCAGTTTTATAGCCCACAATCATCAATTTATAATTTTATCAAAGTGCTTAAAGAACACCAAGCAGAAATTTACTTAAAAATTCAATTATAGAATGAAAAACTACAAATCGTAGCTCTAAAGTTAACTCCAATATAAAAGTATAAAACTTGAACATAGAAAAAATAAGTCCAGATTGGGCTGCTTAAAAACAGTGGACTTCAAATTTCAAATTTAATTTTAAGATACTCACTATAACTATACTAATTATACTAATATGTTATTTTTAATTTTTAACTAATTTAAACAACACTGTAAAATCTTAATTAATAACTATATGATTTTGATAAAATACACTTTAATTTTGAAAAATTTATTTGCGCATTTGGTTTGTTAAAAAATTATTTTTTTTTGCGCTTTTAGATTGCGTTTGGGTCATATTTTACATTCATAGGCTAGAGTCAAATTTTACTTCCACAGTTGCAGTGTGTTGCAACACAGGTATTTATAAAGATAAAGATGCTTTGTAATTTTTTATTTAAATTATATTAATAATCTTTCAGCGTTATAAACCTACTCGTTTTTATTTGTATCAAAGAAAAAACGATCAAATATCGACATTTTGTAATATTAACTAGTAATTGTTTAATCTAAATAAGTACCTATTTTAAGAATAGCTCTGATTAAGGTTGGCTATTTGTAAATTGTTTTACATTCATTAAAAATTCTGAAATGACGATTTATATACTTAACGTTGTCTGCCGCCCCAAAAGGGTTAAAATGTTGTCGATTTTTCAAAATATGTATTTCTACTATTTCAATACATCCTACTCCATACTCAAAGTCCTAAGGCCATAAATCTCAATACAATTTGATTTGGACCATAGTGCAGGCCAAAATAACATTAATGTTATATTGAATCGTTGAACAGTAGAACACTGAATATAAATAATAAATATAATATGTATTTCATAATTGTATATACATTTGTATTGATTATAGATATTGGTATACTATCATATCCTAAGTTAGTGTATCTCATTTTTAGAAATTTATTTCAAAATCAATCGTCAAAAATTGTCCGAACGAAAACGTTATGTTATATATTATAAAATATAGTGGAATTTACTTACTACGATATTCCGGGTAAAACGATTTTCAGCAATATATTTGATGGTTTTGTATCTCGTGTACAGTAATTTTGGTCGTATATAACGTTATCGATTACAACGATGATCCACATGTAACAATATTATTTAGAAACCAAAATTGGTTTTTATATTCGCTTATAACAATATTATTGTACATATGTGTACAAGTATGTATGTTTGCTGTACAAAATTGTACATATTTATAAATAATAAATTGGATTTTGTCGTCCGATATACAAATGAAAACGAAAACGAGCTAGCTGCAGATAACAAAACTGAAGATATTGTATTTAAACTTTAAAATACCGTCTATTTCGGAAGTGTATTTTTCGATTGATCAGATGCGTACTTCTATTTTAGTAAACAGTGATATAAATACGCCAGAGTATCAATACAGTATTAAAAAATAATTGTGAATTTTGTTAAAACAACTTATTATTTCAATTATAAACAAAGCACTATAACTGATTATTTTTCAAAATATTAGTAAATATAATTAGGTTAATATAATATTATTTATGTAATATGTTAAAAATATGATAATAAATAGGTACGCTTACATATAAAACACATTTTTTTTTTAATAAATAAATATTTAAATTTTATAATTTGTGGATATAACGAAGTTCAGATATATTCGAATATAACGATATGATTCTCTAAGACCCTTGAAAATAGTTATAAGCGAATTTGTCTGTATCTGATATTAACGACCAAGAACAAATTATTAACAATAGTTCTAAATAAGTATAATAAATAATTTAATAATTTTTTTCTTCCAACTTTAGGTATAAGTTATAATTATAAATACTTGTTAATCTTTCAATTTATTGTAATTTTAGATCACTATTTTTTTTTAAATAGTAATAGTGACCAAGTGCCAATATTAACTGTACGGTTCATAGTTGTGTGTATATACTCATCATCCGAGCCCCAAGTTCTAATGGATCATGACGAGTTTGACGTCATGCATAATGTATAAACGTATGTCTTAACCAAATAACTATCAAGATGTTGACAAGCCGTGTTTGGGTATAGTTATCGAGTAAACCTAATTGCGATCATTCTATAGAAAATTGATGGTCACAAAAATCGAAAAGTTCCTTACTATCCATTTAAAAAAACTTAAAGAAATACCTCTTTTTAGAAAATTTCTTGATGTTTCTATTGTTACAGCTAAAAATTTGCAGAAGAACATAAGTATTGACATAGATGCAAATAGTGTTTGAGATTTGAGGGGAGGCTGAAGCCTACAGGTTCATACCGGTCTCTTTAAGTCTTTTCTGGTATTACAAAACCCATAAAAAAATGTTATAAATATGTAAAATCCTAAGTTTTTTTTTTTGGAGGGGGGAGAGTGGAGAGACTTAGCTGGAATTTTACTGCGCCCACCAGTATTGCAATAACAAATAGCAATATAACAATGATATATATTTTGTCAAATTCTAGGTCCATTAATCAATGTCTAAAAGTCAAGACTGAAAAAATTGATAGTAGGTACGAGGTACCTGTAATAAATTTAATTTATATTACAAGTGTAGTACTTAATATTGTCCGTTCTGTCAGAAGTGTATTATTGTATTGTTTATGTCCCTTATACAGCTGTATGCCTTTATGTGCTGTATAATATTATCACTATTCATTATAAATATTTGTTATTATTCATGAAAAAAAAAATAATGACAGGTGTTCGCACTGGCGTCAAAATTCAATAGCTACTCCACTATACGTTGCCTTTATAATATTGTAACACTGACATATTTATACAACTATGTGTAAGGGTTATAATGTCATACAAAAATACTATTCAGGTATTGTATGAAAAATTAATAACCCCGTCTCTTAATACTATATACTTGAAATGAACAAATTGGAATAACATACTTTATATCATATTTGAATGTTTTATTTAATCTATCTTCATAACAACAAAAAACTTTCGTGACAATTAAGAAATATCTTGAGCAATAAATATTGTTTAGATATACTATACATGGTACATATTATACATAGTAAACAAAACCAGTGCTCGAAATGGAAAATCATACGAACCGGAACTCTCATAAAATTAATGCAAATAATATTAATTTTTAATTTGTGTTTACTTTACAATAAAAATGTTATTAGTTAAATAGATAATAAATAAATAATATTAACAATTTTAAGCTTAAAAAAATGTAATTATATAATTAAAATTTAATATTTTATAATAATTTCTACAATGTTGCATATTTTTCATCATTTTTTTCACGTTTAAGACTTGCAAGGTTATTAACAGAATGTCTACATTTGATTAACTAAATAATTCTAATTGCATTATTTTTTTGCATACAGTACAACCAACTTTTTATTTTCTACAAATAACCAATTATATGATGATTTAAACCCGTCATACTGACTTTTATTCCAACAAGTTGGGATAATATGTACATCGCACAATCAGAACTTTCAACATTTTTGACGACCGTTTCAGCATATTCTAATGCAATTTTTTTATTAGGCTTTTCTGTTCCCGAGGAATCGTTCTGTTGTTTGCTGACTCAATTTAATAAAAACAAATTCATAATTCATAATTATATTATTTAATAAAAAAACATGCACGTCACTCATATACGGATACACCAAGTGTGCGACCAAAGCAAAACACCGACTAAATATAAATTTTGACATTGTCTGATTTTGTCTGACATTGATTGATACCTGGGTATTTTTCAAAAATATTTATTTATATTTTAGTGAATCTTATATGCATTATAAATAATAATCGTCAATTATTTAATCTAACTGTTGGTCGTTGGCGATAACAATTTATGATTTATATCAACAATCGTCATTAAACGCGTGTAACTTATAATACCTTAATGATAACTTTGGAAATACTAAATACCTATACTTGTCTGAATATCTTATACACATCGATAACAATTGCACTGCTGTTGTACGTTATAAATGTTGCTTTAATAGTTGCGTAAGATGTGTACCAAGTAATAAATATATATACCTAGTGTAGATATATAAAATGTAATATATTAAGTAAGTACACAAAACAAAACCCAATACATTTTAACATCCTTTATACAGTTGTAATATGCTTAGGAAAAATAACATAGTCGCTTAGGTAAATCGTATATAACTATATAAGTTCTGTCAATTTGAAGATATTTAATTATGTATACAATGTAAAACAGTATAACTAAGTCAAATACGTAACAATATGGAAATCTGACAGCATTGCATAAAAATCTTAGGTAAAAAACGTAGGGAATCGTGTGTCTTAAAATGTGCACGATTCGGTTCGCTGATAAGGAACGTACGAAATCGTGTTGTACCCAAATAAATATCTATAATGGTAATATAAATTATAAACATATTATATAAAATATCCTAGGCTGACTAATGTGATAAAATATTTGCTTAGTTATTGGCTGACGGACTGCCCCCCGCTCAGAATCATTTTTCGTATACATTGACATATCATTGAATTCAAATTAAACACATCCATTACAGTGATATCTACTTAACATCTATTATTATACGTCTGTATTGTCAGTACCTACAACAGAATAGTACCTACACTTGGCCACATTATTTTCTCTATGGCAACGAAAACCGGCCAATACTTAATGTTATATCTCTACTAATTATAATAGCAATATAATGTGTAATCAATGACAACCATATTTTATAAAAAAAAAACTGTGAGCCAAAAAATATTCATATGTGAACCATCGTCCATATTATAGCAACTTACTATAGGGGTTATAAATAGAAGCTAAAAACACCCTCCGAGTAGTTTCGAGAAATCTATTGATATAACTTTTATACAAATGTAATTTTTGAGCTATAATTATAAATAAAAGCTATAAAAAAAAAAAAAACTTTTATACAAATTGGTCCAGTAGTTTCTGAGTTTAGCTATTAGCAACAAAACTCCATTTTACATGTATATTATATAATATAAATAGATAATAGATAATATAATAATACCGCTACAGAACCAGGGCGTCATCATTGGGGAGAGGGTGAAAATGGAATTTTTTTTAGTATCGCTCTACATTAATAATCTGCGTATAATAATGAAATACCTACTGCAATAGAGTTTATTGAGTTATAGTCTCCTCTCCCCCTAAATTTGGAACGTCACAGTATCAAGTTATATATATATCAAGAATGGCCAACCTGCGGCTCACGTCTTAATCATACAATGATATCAAATTATATTTTGTTTAAATAATAATATTCAAATTTAATAATAACAGTTTTAATATACATTTTTAATATTAGGCCACCAGATAAGACCTTATAACGCCTTAATCATGTAAGACGCAAATCCTTATTTGCTAATATCCAAAGATATGTATTTGAAAATGCAATTATTAAATTAGAATGTTATTATTTAAATAAAATATAAACCAACGTCATTGTATGCATTGCTTGATGTTATTATCTTGCTTCACATTTTATTACATTTAATATAATATTTTAATCTAAAATAATGATCGGGACAATTATGTGCATTGAATTTTTCACAAATACAATCAAAGTCAATTAAAATTCGTGAAACTCTTTTTATTATAAGCTCAGAGTCTACTAGTTCTTACTGGTCACTCCTGATATATATTTATTATTTATATTTAACACCTACGAGGAATCAAATTAAAATATAAATAACTTTTTAGGACATTGATATTTTAATGTACTTGGCACTAATTTTATGAAAGTTTTTATATTATCAAAATATCAACGTGCATATAAATAAGTATGTAATGGAATAGTTAACCTCATTTATTTGAATAATTTATTGTTATAATATGATTTATGAAATTTCAGTTAAACAACCCAATATTATATTGTGTGCTTAAAAATTTAGTTATAACTTAGATAGTCAGATTGACAGAACAAATTTATAAAACTAATGACTTAATTTAAAATTTGAATTGTATACCCTTTTAATTTTTATTTCAATGCCTTAACATTTTTAATTTTATAATTAGTACTTGTGTACTTACCATTCTATATATTCTATAATATTTTAAAATAACTTTTTTCCTCTTAAATTACAGTTAATTAATATGTATTTATGTGTCTTTGTATCATTATATCATATAAATTAACATAAACCTAATGGTTAATCAGATTATGATAGTCATGAACAATGAACTTCTTCCAGAACCACATTTTAGTCTATACAGGGGTATCCAAACTTGATTACTTAATATAAAAATCACAACCCAAAACATATTTAATCAGTAATTGCAATTTTTAGTTTTAAAGACAAGACAGTTATATAGAAATGCACTGAACATAATAAATAAGTGCACATTTTTAGCGGTTGTAACGGCATACTACATTTATTGTTTAGAAAAGTGTAAAGAGAAATAGAGAAGTATATTTTCCCCAATCTTAAAAAAGTGTATTGTAGTTTTGTTTAATATTGAGGCATAAGAATAACTATAAATTATAATATGTTTAGGTATATTATATCATAAAGAAAATTATACAAAATAAACAAGATAATATGAATATTATTATAATAATATTTTTGGATTATTCACTGCAGTTAGCAGGCCATATGTAAAAAAACTTATCGACGATCTGTAGTTTAGATACTATTGCTACTACATTCCCTCCAAATGTTAACAGGATTCTAACCAGTACATATTGACTTAATATGTCATCTAATATAACATATCAAATGCTGCGTTAAGAAGAACCCATTTTGATATTATTTTTTAATATAAGAGGAGGGAATTTGCCTACATAATACTATCAAATTTAAGGTAAAATATTATCTGGTTCAAGCCTGATCTGCTGACATCAAATCAGCCGTGACTACTTGTTTTGCCAACGTGTAAACCAGTATCAGGTAATAATTAAATCACTTCCAATTCGCCAACAGACCGTATAACTTCACAAAATATAAAAAATAATTTTTCTGGAACGTTTATTAGTTTTAAATACATATTGTTTGTACAGTATGTACACTAAAAAATAATTTAAAACACTACTATATTAAATATTTTGATAAAATTTTAAAAGTTGAATGATAGTAGTTATTTTTATTTTGGTTAAGTAGGTACCAATAATAGGTATTACATGTCCACACCGAATGTAGAAAAAAAAGCCACCAAAAAATAATCCACGGAAAAAAATTTTTACCTTCAGTGGCACACACAATGCGTTTTTATTGATCAATTTTTAAATTATTTTATTTTATTATTTATGTATTATTGCTTAACATTTGTTTTTACATTTTAATTTTACTACAGTAGCACTATACGCTATACATATAATATATCGTTTAATATTTTTGTGTATCATTTATTACTTGTCATTACTAATTACTACACAATATTAATGAAAAATGTTTTAATGTTGTAGAATGTTGTAAAGATATCGTTAAATGTGATGTTATCATAATTTATAATAAATAACAACATACAACATGTGTATCAAGAGACCGTTCTGGTAAAAATGAAACGTATACAACGTTCAAGAGATGGCGTTGTGCGTCGTATGCCGCCGTCGCGGCAGGTCGTAATCTCGCCAATCGTCTATGCGACGGAGTCCGCGCTTCGTAATCACAGAAGTGTTTTATTATTTCACAGACAGTCATTTCGAACTTTTTGTGTCAATGCAGTTATAAAAGTTATTATAAAATAATAAATACATTATGATTAAGACGATTTTTTAGTAAATGTGCTGCGTCTTATACGTTATACTTATAGATAACTATAGTACTTTACGTACGATAGTTTAATCTTTTATATATGTATTAGTATCGTTATAAATATTTTTGATAAGTAAATATTGATATATTTATTTTTAATTAATTTAGTATAACATGTTATATGAAATTAATTTTATACATAATATCTATTAAATGAAGACTTAACGAAATTAATCATATAATATAATATTATTATATCATATAATTATTATTACAATTTGCGGATTGTCACATAATGTTATATAAAAAGAAAAAGACGGTGCATCATACCTATAAATTATCAATATAATATACATATTATTTGTAACAAAAATAAAGATAGTATATTTCAACCAATTTTCCAACTAGGAATATAGTTGTAACTTATAAGTTATCAATATAGTATTTCGCATAAAATGTTCAGAATGAATTCAAATACATTAATAACTTGATTCACTAAAATAATATTTTAAAATATTTTTTTAATACACTAATGAAAAAAAAAAAATGGAAAAATGAGTACATCATCTGCTCTAGTATTTATCAAGTGGATCATTAAAATGAATACCTTACATTTGAATTTAATGATAAGAAATTATTGTATAATACGAAAAACTATTCTAAGTGAAAACGGTCTGTCAGCCTACATAATTAAGTGTATTTTATAATATTATTGCTCTTAAAATAATTAATTTTACTATTAATAACATAGTAGGTTGAATTATTTTTTTTAAGAAAACATTGCATTAAAAAATTTAATTGAGTATATAAAATATAAAAATATACTTTGAGAGTTTTAAGCACCTACGAAAAATATTTTTAATTACAAGGAAATAAATAACATTGTTATTCTTCATTTAAATATCTAATTTTGTCTAAATCTAAACTTAAAATGTCTATAAAAAATTATTTTTTTATAAATTTTTTTAATTTTTTGGTTACACTATTAAATACTTACGAAAAACCTTGTTTTTAATTTACAATCATTAGCTATAAAAAGAAAATATTTTATAAATTTTTAATTACAAAACAATTTGCAAATGTTCGACGATGAATTTCGGTCAAAATTTGAAGTTTAAATGCTTAAAAAAAATTATGCCTATGTATTTTTATTATTTTTAATCTGTTATTTTAACAACTTATGATGAATTTTATATTAAATTTTCAAAAAATTTGACTTAACAACATTTTTTTATCGATATATAAAAAATAAAAAAAATTGAAAAAACCAAAAATTTCTTAGGTCTACAATTTGCTCAAAAAATGCCAAAATATTTTTAAATTTTTTGGTGTGTAGAAAATGATAATCTAAACATTTGGTGACATTTTCAAATATCTAGAGTTATTCCTTTTTGAATTACATCAAAATAAGAAAATCGTTTCCAGAAAAAATGGGTGAATATCCAATGTCTAATTTCAAACGCTCATAAAAAATTAGTTCGACTTCCCGGTGTAAACTTTTTTTTAAACGTAGTAAAACCTATGGGGAAGCATTTTTACTTTCCGAGAAGTGTTGATAGACATAAAAAACATACATCGTCGCTCCGCTCAGTATTTAATATACAGATAAATACGTATTTTATACTAGTGATTACTAGACATAAGTATGTGGTATGTCAATGCTAATGTGCAATAACTACATGTTGCCAGTAGTCAATAGTCAATACTTTATGTATAATATATTTACTACTTAATCTCAATCAAATATATTAGTAAATAAATGTAAAAACAATAGTTTTTTGATTAACTATTTAGATTTTATCTGATGGAAAGTCATATTATAACTGTATGAATTTATGTTTAGTAGTATAATATACAAAAATATCAAGATTAGTACTAATTTATTAATTATTAATTATTATATCTATTTTAGAACGTCATACATTTAAATCGTATAAACATTTTTTTTTGTTTTACTTATACTGTTTAAAATTTAAAAATTTTCATCTCAATAACTGAATTCCTAGTTTTGTCAAAAAATTTACTACATTTAGAAAAAAAAAATGTTAAAATCGTACGTTCCTTGGCTGATTTATAACGACTTTGATAAATGGTTTCATTTTGAGTAAAATACAGTAGTAATATTTTTTTTTTTTATTATTTACAATAAGGTACTCCAAACTTTCGTTATCTATACCTAGGTATATAAAGAAAAGTGATACATTTTAGCTTGATATGTGCGATAATTAAATTACATTAGAATTTTAAGTTAGATGATATAGTAACAATAGCTAGAGACTTAAAATTAGCTTAGAATGTTTCTTGAGGAATTAGGTCATGCGGACGTCCGCGTTGGAGGCGGCGTTGTGGAGGTGGTCTGATGTTAATATAGTGCCAAGTGATTGATGTGATCTTGAAGAATTGGAATTTCGAGGTTTTTGTGTATGTTTGAGTTCCTTACAAACCATGAAGCGTTTATTATCGTTCTTAAAACTTTGTTTTGAAATATTTGCAGTTTTTTTAGATGGGTTTGTGCATATTTACCCCAAATAGGGCAGGTGTTTGTGATTAATGGACGTAGTACTTGCTTATAAATAAGTAGGGAAAGTTTTTTTTTATAGCGAATACTTCCTGTTTAAGATAAGGAAGAACATCCCTAGACGTTGATAGGCTTGTTGGAATTTAGATGAAAGGTGTGACCACCAGGTTAATCTTTTGTCCAACGTTACGCCAAGATACTTGACAGACGACTTCTAGGCAATTGGTTCGTTGTTAAAAGTTAGCGGTGGTGGAGGAGTAGAAGTACGGCGTAGACTGAATAATACACTTATGCTTTTTGATGGATTAATTTATATTTTTCAGTTTTTGCAGCAGGCGGATAACGTATTTAAGTGATTTTGTAGATGTACTGATATTGCATCTGGTTTGTGAAATTCAGAATAAATGGTAGTATCGTCCACAAAGAGGACTAGACTTGTGTGCGGCGACTGTGGGATGTCGGATGTGTAGATGTTAAATAATGTTGGGCCAAGTATTGATCTTTGTGGGACGCCAGCTAAGATTGGTTGAAAAGAAGAAAAATTGTCATTTATTTTAACAGAAAATTGCCTGTTAGAAAGAAATGAAGTTAGAAAGTCGAGTAAATAATTTGGTATGTTGATGATTTTGAGCTTGTACAACAATCCATAGTGCCATGCCTTATCAAATGCCTTAGAGATGTTAATGAAAACGGCACCCGTTAGTAGTAATAAAAATATGATTAATAAAATCCAAAAAATAAAATAATAATATTCATTGATTAAATTATTATTTTCGTATTGAAAATTTTGGTATTTATAAACCGTGCATGGCTGTGATAGATAACCGGTTTTGACTTATTGTGCGGTACTGCTGCTTATGTTCGTGGGGTGGTGATATGAGTACGGTTTTAGAACGCTGCCTCTGCGTTCGCAACAGCAGCACATGACTACGGCAAATTCGTAATTTTTTTACCGAAAATATGTTTTTGTACTTCCCATTTTCCTCAGCTCTCATTAGTCATAGTCATAGAAACGTGATTTTTTAAAAAAAATTAATTTGAGAAGTTCTTCTAGACAACTGCGTGCAAGATTTTTAATATCTTTTTTTGTCTATTTTATATGATTTTTTAAAAATTATAAAAATGTTGAAAATTTCAAATGTAAATATCATCGGTTAAAAAAAAATTCAAAAATCTGACATGATGTTGTCTAGAAGAGGTTCTCAAGTTTATTTAGTTAAAAAAATCATGTTTCTACGACTAACGAGAGCTGAGGAAGATGGGAAGTACGAAAGTATGTTTTTACGGTCAAATTTTGTTACCAAAACGGCCTCTTAACAATTTTATATAAGTATGACCAAATGTGTTAAAAATTAAAAATAATAATTTAATACTTTAATTTAATTTGTTTAAATATTTATTTATTTTAATTTGACTTTTTCCTAGTTTTTTTTTTTTTTTTTTGTCAAAATTCTATATAATACCACCTGTTTCAATGAGAACAATAAACTTAGGTGATAAAAAATAATAAATAATGACATAGAAAGAAAAGACAGAGAGGAGAGGCCTCCCAGCAGAGGCCCTTCAGCGTGAGTAATCCAATACCTAATACTTAAATAAATTATTAAAATTTCATTTTAATTATTTTTTTCCGAATATGTACACGGAACTTTAAATTTAAATATTTTTATTGATTTTTTAAAATTTATCTTATTGGTTTCATCATACATTGAACCCTTATTAATTGAGGTCAATTGTTAACTTTTTCATCCTATTTAAAATATTTCAGAATAATCGTAGATGTCATATTAGATACCTAATATTAGTCATCAAGGTTATTTAGTTTTTTTTATTATTTTAATTTTTAATATACTTATATAGGTACCTACCTACTCATAAATACCTAAAATAATTACACATCATATCCTACACTATATTCAACCAATTTTTAAGGACAATAACAAATTTCAAATTGTATTACTTTAAAAATTATTTGCAACAACATAATTTAACGTTATTCAATAATATATTAATAATTAATATAATTATTATAATTTTAAAATTGTACCGATGTATTTAAGTAGTCACTAGTCACTAGTCTATGGGGATAAGCTGATGATGGTAGACAGTAAGCTTTTATATTGAGCACTTAAGGTTTTACCTTTAAAAACATATAGACATATCAGTTGATATCAACTTTAGGATATAACATTATAAATATTTTTTTATTATCCGTGATACATAATTTGACGTAAAATAAATCACTTCAGTATGTTTCTCACTTGTGATATTATCTATCATAATTAAAATCATCCAATAAACATTTTATGGTGTTCAAAAATTATTTTTTAATGATTTATTTAAATACCTATTTCTCGAAAATTTAAAGCTTTTCTACATACATCTTTTGAAGGGTTGAAAAGTAATATTTTAAAACAAAACCAAAAACCAAATAATATACCTAACCTATCTAATATATATTATTTATATCACAAATCACAATGCTTTCATGCACCACTCAGTCTAATGTTTAAAATTCTCATTATACAGGTACACGTTTAAGATTTAAAATATATTAGATACGTCATGTTTTTTTCAATCACATACACATTGCATAGCTTCAATTTATACAAATAGCAAAATAACAAAGTTTTATAAGTAAATTTACATACAACAATACAGTTTCAAATTTTTCATTCTGCATTAATGTATAATGATTGTTTTGATTATGAAATATTAATGTATCATCGATGACTAGCTGTTTTACCATATTTTTTGACTTTTTAGTAATTCGTTCCAAGGAATGCCCAATACAAATTCGAACAATAAAACTCGCTGAAACTAAAATAATTATTCTTGTTTTAATCAAATTTTCAATACTTGTGATAAAGTGCCATATTTAATGAGAAAACGTTTGCATCTTCTTTTTCTTTCTTATACTATAAAAAAAACAATTCGAAAACCGGCCGTAGAGCGTTAGGCTTACTTTATTGTCCTCGACCAATCAGAAGATTAGATTTTTCGACAGCTAATGAGATTTATTCTTCGCGGCGGTGGAACGGTCGCTGCGTAAAATATAAGAATACAAAAAATCGTAATATTAGCGTTATTCCACATGTGGACTGCCCATCTATATCTGCTTGTATATTGTCTGTGATCTGACGCAATCGGATTGTTTACGACAAAGGTTAAGGTGTGCATATTGTTGCTCATCGCCAGGTCCGCAATCTACTGCAAGTCAGGCTTACGTGATATGCTACATATATAAAGTATATATGCTACATATATAAACGCATTTGAAAGAATTAAGTCTAAAGTGGTATTAGAAAAAATGGGATGTTAAAACTAATGATTGAATATTTTTAAAAGAACTATATGACTGTGTTTATGATGAATATTATGATTAATAGGCTATATGATAAAAAGACCATTTGATGTATTTATCTGTGTTGATTGGAATGTTCTTTTCACACGAAATCATCATGAATGTTTTCAACAATACATTACTCATTTATAATTGAACAATATAATGTCTATCACCAGACTATCCTGATCACCCGGATAGAACCTGATTGTGTACGATTTAATGTTTTGGAGAACACGATTATGTATGTTTGTTGTGAAACAATGGGAACCCGTAAAACGACACGATTGCGTATGCCACGTTGCCAAATTTATACATTTTTACTGTTTTCAAAAGTAAACAAAAAAATATACAAAAATAATAATTCAATGCATTTGCTGATCACTACGTGAAGTTCCCCCCCCCCCAATTTTGAAATTATTTCCACAGCTAAAGTTGAAGTTTGCAAATTCTAAAAATAGATTTTCAAATTATTGCAAAGTATTTGCAAAATATTTGTACTGGTTTAAAATTGATCGGACAAAGTTGGGGAGCCAACTTCGCTGACACGTCTTTTCGTTGACGTATAAAACGATATCCGTTAGTATCAATTATGCCAAATCTTTTCTGCATTCCGACGTAATTATTTTTATTGTTTTATTGTTTTCCATGTTTTAGATTTATTTTATATTGAACTATACACTCAATCTGAACGGTCGTCAGTCAACTAATAAAATCTACTACGATTATAAATAGTGTGGACTTTTATTTCACGATAGTCATTTGATATAGTTTCCAGTTTCATTTATATGTGATTTCCCAGCATGACAACGTTGCATAAAAATAACGTACGCAATCGTGTACATGAAAAAGGTTGAAAAAGGTACCTCCGACAAGCAGCATACGCAATCGTATTCTACCCGATCAACCACCTACCCACCTACAATCATATATAGGAGGGTAACCATCCCCCTCTGAGGGTAGGTACGACACCATTGTAAGTAGTTACCATTAAGCCAGGGGTTGTTAACTTTTCCAAACAAGTGAGCTACATTTGAAATTTGAAGCCTCTGGTAATCGATATCTGGGAGATTTTAGAACATTTTTTGCGATGAGCAATTTAAATGTAGTATAAATTTATTATAAACCTGTCCGTCGGCAGACAATACGTTTATTGTGAAAATATTAAATTATAGAACTTATACCCACATTTTTTATAGTTAATTTTAATATGTGAAAAAAATTGTAAACATTATTTTATATAAGTACAGACGTACAGTAGTAGGTGCACGAGAAAAAAATAAAAAATTGGAAATTTATTAATGTAATACTTGGTATTGGTTTTCTGTAAGTTTTGAGAATTATGGTAAATAATTAGAAACAGTCGATCGTAAACTTGAATCCAAATTAACTAATGTTTGTAATTCTTGACCGATATATTTTGTTCTTCAAATATTTCATACTTAAAAATGTTGACTCACATAGCCAAGTTGAACCAAAAAATTAATTTATATGAAGAGCAATACCTCGTATACGGGTATTTTCGAATATTCGTATGTTTCTAAAATTCTGAGGTTATCTCAAGTACTGAATGATACTGTATATTATCATTTCCATTTCCAAAATTGTTTTATTGAGATCAAACAAATTCACAATTGTATTAGCTCCGCGGTCTCGGCATTCCCCGAAAATGGATTTGATAGAAACTTAAATTCGTAAGAATTTACGGAGCGTTGCCTATGACTAACTGACAATAAAAAAAACTATTCAACCAATAATGATAAAATTAATTTTTATTACGATCGACCTATATTCCCTGAATGATCGACTAGTTGGCGACCCCTGCATTGAACCATAACGATCAAACCCTTATATCCCCTATATTGTACATTACTACTCTTGGCCCACACAGGACAATACCACTGTGTATCATAATTCATAATATGATGTACCTACCTACACCAGTTAAACCTATATATTTTATGTAAATCATTATCCACAATATCTCGTCGTCTTATTTAATTAATTTTTAGTGCACATAAAATCAGATTAAATATACTTACGTTTCCTCATATTTGTGTACATGTATACCTTAGTGCGGGTTTATTTTTTTTTTCATATAACATTGCTAAAGCGCATGTCAAGGTTTAAATGTTCGTTCATCATTAAAAATGTATATATCATACATTTTGAGTTTGTATTAGACTTACAAGTCTCATATAGAATCAAAAAAATACTTTCATATTAAAACCACGACATGAAAATTATATTACGTCACCTTAAAGCATTTAATAGATTATAATAATGTATAACCATGTATTTTGTATGAACCAGAGATATTCAAACTGTGAGTCGTGGCTCCCAGGGGTGTCGCGAGAGTCGGCGAAGGGAGCTGTGTCAAAGAACCGAAAACCAAAATGAATAATATTATACTATAACATAAATAGTAATAATCATTACAGCGATTTTGGAATTTTACATTCTACATTTTTTTGTATACGTCTTACGATAAATAAATAAATTTATATACATTTAACCGTTATTTTTTTTGCCATTTATAATTTAGGTGCCTTGAAAATATTGTGACTACACTAAATGAGCCGTGGCGTGAAAAAAATTAAATACCTCTGGTATAGACCATATAAGTAGTATTTGCCAAGTATAAGCTAAATAGTAAATATATCCGGTACCTATGGACATAATAGGTAGGTGAAAATCATAGTATATCGCCTACCTACCTATTATATCCGTATATGATATGGCAAGTATTTGCTATTTAGTTTAAACTTAGCTAATGCACTACTTAAAGTCTATACGATAAACATTGTTATACATTAATACATTATTATAATCTTTTAAATGTTTAAATATGGTATAATTAAACTTTAGTTCTATGCATAATTGTGAATGGATTAAACCATTAACCAATTAAACTATAATTATCCCAAAGACTATGGTTATGCCATCACGAAGAGGGACTTAGGAGAGCGTTCAATAAGAAACTAACAAACTATGTAAATGTATCAACCCATTTATAATTCACTTAGTTGTATTAAATGACTGATTTACATACTTTTAGTGACAAATAACTACTGACAAGTCGAAACTTTATTTGCCATGACTCATGGAGCTGTTTAGTGTTTATATTTTTATCATCAATGACGTCCCACCCTTACTTTGAACATCACTAACATCAATATTATATAAAAACATTCTGTCATATTTCTATGTGAATATAATTGAATTTAATTTAAACCGTAAACCAAGAACTTTAAAAAGATTAATTTTTACTAAATTAAATTTGTCTAATCAATTATAAAATTAAATAGGTATTCATGTATAATAATATATGTAAAAGTTTCAAGTCCCCACGAATAATATTTCTGATTTATAGCAATAACTAAGATCGTTAATCGTTATCCTTTGTTTGAACATCTAATTTTATCCAAATTTTAACTTAATGTATTTATATAAAAAAAACTATGCTTTAGCTAAACATTTTTTTAGACATTTGGGTTTCAGTATAAAACAATGTCATTAAAACTAAGTAACAGACAACAGTAAGTACTAATGAAAGAAAATGTTAAAAATGTTAGCTTGTTATAAATAAATTAAACTTTTTATCAATTTTCAATTACTAAATAATTTGCAATTTTCTTGACAATCTTTGCTTAGAATAATTTTTCATATACAATGATTTATCATTGAATTCAAATTTAACATATTCATTAGAGTTACTCATTCAATTATGAAGTATACACTTGACTGTTTCGACCCCTATAGTATCCAGCTCCTCTGGTTACCTACTCCTGATATTATAATTTATATAAAACAATTTTATAGGTTTCACTAACATCTTCGATACATTCAATGCATCAATAGTGAGCTAATGATTCCATCTATTAAATATGATTAATGGCCCATTATTGGTTCATTAAATTTTAGTGCATTATTAAACCAATATTTGTATGCAAGATGCAAACCCAGACACTCAGCATTAGTATAATTTACTATACAATAGGCATTTGTGATGCTGATGATCTACTTTTTAATTTTAAGTGTAGTTGTTGATTTATCAAATTTTATAAATATTTCTCAACAGCTATTTGTCTACAAATTGATATTTTGATATGCGTGGTACTGCTTTCGAATTCCGAGCCATTACATTAACATCTTATCGAAGCATGGAAGTCAGTAAATAATATAAATAGTATTATATTTTTTTTTTCTAGATTTGCAAAAAGTTTATTTAATTGTATTCTTTTGATGCATTTTTATTTTACGATTCAATTTATTTTTATTTATATAATTTTTAATAACTAATAAAAATTAAATTTTAATAATTTGTAAGCAAATTAAATTTAGTGGTATATCATCCCTAAAACTTAATTGGTAGATAATCTGCTATACGAATGCCATATACCCATGTATAATATAATTCATGACTATATTATATATTTAACACCTAATTTATAAGAAAACCTGTTAGGTTATACAAATGCCAATTCACTTCAGCATGAGCCATGTTCAAAATTCATATCTAATTTGATTATCAGTATTTTGACACCAAGTAGTAAATTTTAATAACAGTAATAAATAATTTTTAGCAGCAGTCTGTCTGAAATTCAGGAAATAAAATGAGTTTAAACTGCAGTTGTGAGATTGAGTAATCTGTAAAAATGTTACAAAGTTTAGACGGAAAACACACTAACAATATTACCCATTTTGATTCGTTTTAAGTTGTGTAATCAAGCATACGATACAATTTATCGCATGGAACATTATGCAAGAGGTAAATTTAAACTTAGTTGTTTGACTGACAATGGAATATAGATGTGAAGAAATATTTTCTAAATTTATTAATATACCAACTAATCGTCAAGACTAACTGTGGATATTATTGCTTAAACATATAAAATAATTTTAAAAACTCTCAGTGAGCAGTGGTGCAATTTTACAATGTAAACTAATATTAAAACATCGATCAATGCATAAACACTTCTCACACAATTGTGAGAAGAGATCAATTAGAACTCATAAGTTAACATTATTAAATTTTTGGAGGTAACATAATTAACCAATAACTAGTAATTTGTAACTAAAAAATTATAATTAACTCAAAAATGTGAAGACGTTCATAAATTTATTTGAAATATATTAAAATAACTTACATAACTAAATTATAAATGTTTACCATACAATATAGTTCGCTTAGATTAATTTATAATAATGAATTATAAAATAAACAAATTAAAATAACTTCATTATTAAATTAACCAAAATTAGTTAAATACACTATGTAATAAGAATTTTAATAAATTACTTAGTTGACAATACTTAAGTATACAACAAAAATCTTGAAACTTAAATTTAATTAAGAAAAAAAATATACCTTACATATTTTTCAATACATGGTATATATTTAAATACATTCAATGAATGTACAGCAAAAACTTAGCTTTATTGTATAAATAGTTATAACAATAAAAAATAGTTAAATGTATCAGGAGATTTTAGGGTAAAATAAAGTAGAAAACATTAATGTGAATTTCAAATAGTTCACAAGTGTTCTAATTTTTTTTTCATAATATTATACTAACATTAAAATATTGTAAGAGTAAAATAAATATATATTATAATTTTTAATGGCTTAAAATTGTATTTTCGAATATGTAATGTATAATTATGGGATATCACATGGCAAATGCTTCTTCAGATGACTTCTTAAGTTTGATTCAAATCTGAAAGCCATGTTACACTTATGACAACTGAATGGTTTGACACCTGTATGTAATCTCATGTGTTTTTGTAAATATCTTGGGTCTTTTAAGATTTTAAAACAAATTTTACACAGAGCAGAATTATTATTAATTATTTCTAGAGAAGCATTTTGGCTCTCATGATTCTCAACATGTTCATTAATATTAAATGTAGAAATGTTGGAACTGTGGTTTTCCAAAATATGATTACCTAGACTGACATTAGTGTCAAACTTCTGACCACAGTCTTTACAATTATACAAATTTAAAGTATGCATTTTTAAATGTTCTTGTAATGTAATATTATCAGCAAAATTCTTTTCACATATTTTACAAAAATATTTCATAATATATTTTTTATTTGCTGATATAATTTTCCGGCTGGTTTTTTTATTTGTACTGTTTGTTCCTTCATAATTTTTAAATAATCGTTTGTGTTTAGTTTTTAAATGATGTCTATAAGTAAATTTGTGCTTAAATGTACTTCCACAAATATTACAAGTCATAGGTTCATAACTTTGTGTATGAATCATTGATATGTGGCGACTTAAATTAGCTCTATTACTGTATATTTTACCACATAACTCACATTTAGTGCTATTAATGTGATTACTTCTATTTCGTTTCATAATTGCAGGTTTTTGTTGAATTTTTTCCACTGATTTGTTTTTTTGTAAACCAGTATTATCATTAGTATTCAAATCAGTTGTATTTATCTTTTTATTGTGTACATTTTTTATATGCATTATTCGATTGTAAGAGGTACTATATGTTTTCTTGCATATATTACATTTAAATTGACCAGATTTGGAAGAATTCTTTGTAGCTTTATTTGATGAAAACTCTGGAATGTTACTTTTACAATGGCGACGACATTCCTTGCTCATTGTCATATGCTTTTTCCACTGAGATATCGAGTTATATTCTTTTTTACAATATCGACATTTAATTTTATCTTGATGACAAATAGATTCAATATTTAGTTTACTAATATTTGATTTTAGATTACTAGTATGTTGTTTACTTTTTAAATTTGCATTGTGTTTTTTGTAGTGGCCTTTTAAATGCCAATTCCAACGAAATTTCAACTCATAAGATTTGTCACAAATTTTACATACATATGGTACAATACCATCATGTGACTTTCGATGAACATTCAACTGGAATGGAGTAGAGAATTTCTTCTCACATACATCGCAGGGAAACCATAAACGTTTAATCTTCATCAAATTTTTACTTTTTGAATTGCCATCAACTGGATTATGAACAAACTCAAAATCATTACAATGTTTGATTGGTGGTACTTCATTAACAGTTATATTATTTTTGTTTTTACTGGGGGCACTTATAACATTTTTTAATAAATGTTTTTGCTCATGAGTTCTATAAGGGCCTTCCCTACTAAATTTGAGGTAGCAGTATTGACATTTGTACGGTTTACAATCAGAATGACTATTCATGTGATTGGTTAAAGCACCAAGATTTACAAAATTTTTGTTGCAAATCATGCAAAATGTTGATTTTTTCCCATCGCTTTCATTAATATGATTATTCAAATTGTTATCTACTGAAATTGATAATTTGTTTTCGTATTCATTAGTCAACTCTCTGTTTCCAGATAGAATTAATTCGTTATAATCAATTGACGTTAGTTGTTTTGGTGTGTTTGGATTTATATTATGCTTTAATATCATATGATTTGTAAAATAACAGCGTTTTGTAAATTTCCTATTACACAAATTACAAGAATTTATTTTTTTAATCAATGATGATTTGCTTTTTTTTTTATGTTCTATTGACAATGTATCAGAATAAGTGTTGTTATCTTCAATACTTATGTTGCTTTGGCTTACAATTGTTTCATGTTTATTATTTTCATTATTTTGTAATAACAGTTTGCCTGAGCTGATGTGAGATTTTTCATGATTTGTACATGGACCCTTTCCAGAAAAAATTCTATCACAATACATACAGGAAAATGATTTTGATTTATTATGAAGAGTCTGATGAGTTTTTAATGTGATCATAGAAGGAAATACTTTTGCACAAGTACTACAGTCATATTTTTGATTTCTTGAAGTTGTACAAACTTGAGGTTCTGTGTTTCTAGAATTAATAGAATCTAATGTATTAGATTCAGTTTCTATAGAATTAAATTGAACTGTTGACACATTTAATCTTATTTGCTGTTGGTGATAAGTCATATGGTTTGCCCAAAGAAGCACAGTGTTAAATGTTTTATCACACACAATACATTCATGCATATTGCACTCACTGTGATTACTCATGTGTAATGCAAATGAATGAATATCTGTAGATGGAGATTTTTTACAAATTCTACATATAAATAAATCACTGTTTTGTGACGTCTGATCATCATTATTACCATTACAAAATTCTTTTTTAATATTAGGCATTTTTCTAATATAGAAATAAGGTGTTTCTCTAAATGTACATGCAATATTAATAGGGTTTTGTTCTGCCATTAAATCATGAAGTCCGTTTGATTGGTTTGTTGATTCATTGCTGTTTGCTAAATCCATTTGATCTGAACTGATCTTTTCTTTGACATTTGTACAATAGTTTTTTTCTTGTTTAATATTTAAAACAGGGCAATTGTTTGTCATTGAGTTATGTGAAGCAGACGAAACAATTGATTCATTGCTATTAGCTAAATTACTTTGAACAGAAATATTTGTTTCTCTGAAAGTTGTAGATAAGTTTCTTTCTTGCTTAATATATAAAACAGGACAATTGTTAGTCATTGAGTTGTGTGAAGCAGGTGAAACAATTGATTCATTGCTGTTCGCTAAATTACTTTGATCTAAACTATTTGTTTCTCTGAGAGTTGTACTTGAGTTTCTCTCTTGCTTAATATTTAGAACAGGAGAATTGTTAGCCATTGAGTTATGTGAAGCAGGTGAAACAATTGATTCATTGTTATTTGCTAAATTACTTTGATTTGAACTATTTGTTTCTTGCTTAATATTTATAACAGGACGGCTATTGTTATTTGCTACTGAATTACGATAAGCAACTGATTGAGCATACACTTGAAGACGGCGACGGCGATTAAAATGTTGTCTCACTGCTTCATCATAGGAACTTTCTTGCTTCACCAAATAAAATTGGTTTGTTATTCTACTTGCTTCAGGATCGTATGTATAAAAAGGATTGAATGGTGATTCAATATATTCACCATTATTATAAATGAGATTGTCCGAGATATAAGATTGTGAACCCATTGATACAATTGATATATTTCTGTTCTCTAATCTGCTTTGATTTGAATTATTCCTTTCCAAAGTATTCGATAAGATGTTAGATTGTCCCAGATTTTGAACATTATTATTATTCGGGATAAAGATATGTGGAGCAGTTGATACAATTGTTGCATTGCTATTCACTATTTTGCTTTGATCTGAATTATTTCTTTCCAAGGTATCCGATAAGACTTCAGATTGTTCAGAATTTTGAATAATGTTATTGTTTGAGATATAGGTATGTGGAGCAGTCGATACAATTGTTGCATTGCTATTCTCTAATCTGCTTTGATTTGAATTATTCCTTTCCAAAGTATTCGATAAGATGTTAGATTGTCCCAGATTTTGAACATTATTATTATTCGGGATAAAGATATGTGGAGCATTTGATACAATTGTTGCATTGCTGTTCACTATTTTACTTTGATCTGAATTATTTCTTTCCAAGGTATCCGATAAGACTTCAGATTGTTCAGAATTTTGAATAATGTTATTGTTCGAGATATAGGTATGTGAAGCAGTCGATACAATTGTTGCATTGTTGTTCACTAATTTGCTTTGATCTGAATTATTTCTTTCCAAGGTATTCGATAAGACTTCAGATTGTTCAGAATTTTGAATAATGTTATTGTTCGAGATATAGGTATGTGGAGCAGTCGATACAATTGTTGTATTGCTATTCACTAATCTGCTTTGATTTGAATTATTCCTTTTCAAAGTATTCGATAAGACTTTAAATTGTCTCGGATTTTTAACATTATTATTCGAGATAAAGATATGTGAAGCAGTCGATATAACTATTGCATTGCTGTTCACTAATCTACTTTGATCTGAATTATTTCTTTCCAAGGTATTTGATAAGACTTTAAATTGTCCTGGATTTTGAACATTGTTATTGTTCGGGATATATGTATGTGGAGCAGTTGATACAGTTGTTGCATTGCTGTTCACTAACCTGCTTTGATTTGAATTATTCCTTTCCAATGTATTCGATAAGACTTTAGATTGTCCCAGATTTTGAACATTGTAATTGTTCAGGATATATGTATGTGGAGCAGTCGATACAATTGTTGCATTGCTGTTCACTAACTTGTTTTGATTTGAATTATTCCTTTCCAAAGTATTCGATAAGACTTTAGATTGTTCCAGATTTTGAACATTGTTATTGTTCGGGATATATGTATGTGGAGCAGTCGATATAATTGTTGCATTGCTGTTCACTAACTTGTTTTGATTTGAATTATTCCTTTCCAAAGTATTCGATAAGACTTTAGATTGTTCCAGATTTTGCACATTGTTATTGTTCGGGATATATGTATGTGGAGCAGTCGATATAATTGTTGCATTGCTGTTCACTAATTTGCTTTGATCTGAATTATTTCTTTCCAAAGTATTCGATAAGACTTCAGATTGTTCCGGATTTTGAATAATGTTATTGTTCGGGATATATGTATGTGGAGCAGTTGATACAATTGTTGCATTGCTGTTCACTAACTTGCTTTGATTTGAATTATTTCTTTCCAAGGTATTCAATAAGACTTCAGATTGTTCCGGATTTTGAATAATGTTATTGTTCGGGATATAGGTATGTGGAGCAGTCGATACAATTGTTGCATTGCTATTCTCTAATCTGCTTTGATTTGAATTATTCCTTTCCAAAGTATTCGATAAGATGTTAGATTGTCCCAGATTTTGAATAATGTTATTGGTTGGTATATATGTATGTGGAGCAGTTGATACAATTGTTGCATTGCTGTTCAGTAACTTGCTTTGATTTGAATTATTCCTTTCCAAAGTATTCGATAAGACTTCAGATTGTTCCGGATTTTGAATAATGTTATTGTTCGGGATATATGTATGTGGAGCAGTCGATACAATTATTTCATTGTTCACTAATCTCCTTAAATTTAAACGATTTCTTTCTGTAAAACTACTGGCTAAGAATATTCCTCCATTTGTATTAAAAGAATAATTATTTACAACCTCAGTTTCATTACATTCTCTTACTGTAGATGTTTTATCAGTAGTTAATTTCAACATTTTACATCGTTTAACTTCTTTGTGAAGATCCATATGTTTTAGCCATAAATCCTTTTTACTAAATACATTTCCACAATATTTACAAGTGTAGTGCATACAACCAATAATCGTGTGATTTTTCAATGATGATAACTTATTAAAAACAATTCCACAAGCAGAGCAAGTGTTTGCATTAGTCTTGAATTTTCCACAAACCTCATTCAATTTAGTGTGAGAACTGTTTACGCAATGAATTAAATGACAATTTAAATATTGTAGTTTTTCAAACTGTAGGTTACACTTCTTACATTTATAGTAACGTTGATTATGTTCTAATTTATTATGATCAATCAAATCAGAAACTGGTACATAAGCTAAGCATTTACCACACTGTGTTTGACAATTGTCATGAGTTTCAATATGTTCTACCAATTTTTTTTCACTAAAACATTTTTGGAAACAAATGTTGCATTTAAATTCATTTGTATTACTTTTCCAAATACCATTTAATTTGGACAATTTTATATTAGGAATAGTACCAATCTTAGCTTTATTTATTCCATGGACTTTTATGTGTTCGTCATATTTAGTTGTATCTAAAGTACGAAAGCTGCAAAGTCTACATCCATACGAGACAACATGATATTTTTGAATGTGTTTATTCAAATCTAATTTTAACTGAAACTGTTTTCCACAAAATTCGCATTCATTAGTTCTATAATTTTCTTGTCTTTTATGTTCTGCCAAGTGTTTTTTTAAAAGATAATTAAAATCAAAGCTTTCTTCACAAATATTACATTGAAATATTTTCTCGCTTGTCGTTTCATGATTTAATTCAATATTATTATCTACAACATCCTGTGAACAAAATATTATTTATTAATAATAAATAAAACATTTAAGGGTAGTCTTGTTGTATGTGGTCTACCATTCATAATGCATAGTTTTAATGATTATAACTAATAGAATATATTTACATTTGATAATATTGGGTTCTATATTTATTAGTTATCACTTATCATGATAGTCCTCAACTAATCTGAAAAAACTATTACTTAATGTAGAATTTAGATTACCAAATTTTGCTTTTTCGATACATCTTATACAATAGTGAATTTATATTAACTATAAAGTATTGTTTAATTATTTAGTCAGAGGAAACTGCACTGAAGGGCAAAAGACTAGTATTTTGTTTTATAACATTATATTGTTAATACTTAGTATGCATTGCGTAAGCTATACCAAAAATTAATTTTACCTGTAAAGGTATTTTATGCATTTTGTTTATTAAACAATATTATAAATATTTAAGGGAAATGGGTATGGCCAGTAGTTAAATTTCAGAGACATACATTGATTCTACGACATTTTCTTGAACAGCTTGGACTGAAATTCTGGAAAAGGATATTATACAAGCTAACCTCTGTTCAAAATGAGATTGTACTCAGCGGCAACTAGTTTTTAGTATGTGACGGTCAAATATTTTTTCTATAAATCAACCACAAAAATAAAGCCAAGCACATAAGCATAAATTAGTTGCCAAGATACAATCTTATTTTTAACAGAGTATACAAATGCAGCAGAATTTTATCATCGGCATTTGAAAAACTAATTTTATGTTACTCGTTGCTCAGTATATATAGTAATTGATGTTTTACTAAAATTCTACAGTGAAACATATTTATTTATGACATCTCTTAAATTCAAAATTAAGGATATCTCATGAAGGCATAATTTTACAATGCAAAAAATATAAGCACAGTGAAATAAGTTAAACAAAATATCTGGAAAATTATGGATTAAAAAATCAACCACAGACATTTTTATTATAAAATAAATAAATATTATTACATTAATTTATTATTATTTTATCATCATGGTTATAATTTTTTTTATTTTTTATATTAATGAGATTTTAACATAATATTATAATATCTCGACAATTATGAACAATGATACTTAAATATAAGTTGTAAAGCTCACACTCTTAAATTTGGAGGCCCGATTGCAGTATAAAACTGAGGGTAGGTATAATTATATTAACATTGTCAGTTGATAGTGTCAATGAGGGAAAAGTTAATATCAAAAGTGGACAAGACAGTCTTTAACAGAGTTCTTTGGATAGAGATGGGCAATTTATGAGTAGGTGCCGGAAGTCATAGTAATTTCCACCACAGTTGGATAGAGGGCAATACGAACTACTGTTGAGTCTCAATTTAAATAGTGGTGTGGTAGTAGGCTGTGACCAGTGTGTAATCTGGTGTATTTGGTTATTGCAGCACGGCTCAACTTAAGGGATTGAAATCATGGTTGAATAGGAATGTTTTTAAATAATGACCTATAACCAAAAGCATAAGACTCTAGTAGAGAATCTCATTCCAGCTTCCATAACTCCTGAATTGATGTGTGATGTAGGGTGACTAAATCAATATATGGACACCACAGATGGACCGAGTAAGACTGGTTGGCGATGGAGCCAGCTAACGAATCAGTGTGCTCATTATCTTTATGCCTATATAAATCTGAAACTCATAGGAAGGAGATAGTGAATGACCCGATTTTGAGGAATAGTAGCAATGCACAGATTTTTTGAATTATGGGGGAGCACTTGGGAAGGGACTGTTGGCGATTGCTAAAATACTGGCTTAAGAATCAGAGACAATTGAAATACAAGAAAACTAATTAAAAAATCAATCATAATATATAAAATATTAATATTGGTATAAATTATATTCTTTTTTAAATATTTGACACTTTTATAATAAATAGGACATAATTTTATATTGGTACTTATGTCCAACTGGTTTTTGCACAAATGATATGTATAATTTATACACCTCTGACACTTATGTCAAATAGCCAGTTTTTGAAATGTTTCAAAAATATAATAATGGTACAATTGAAGCTAGACATATTATGGTAGAAAAAGATATAGGCATATGATACACAAAAATTATTTCAAGAGAAATAGAATCATGAATCAAAATTAATTCAGATTAATCATTAATGGATTATGTATAGTACATACAACCATATCTATTTAAAAAATGGCAGTCTAAAAAATACTGGAAAAGATACTTTTGATTGATAATTAAAACTTATTAAGATATATTTAAGTGAATAAAACAATACAATTTGCCTAATAATTAAAATATATACAATTTACAGTTATCTAGCAAAAATTATCATTATTTTGTTGCTACTGACAACCAATTTGGTAATAATAAAAATATATTTATTTTATGATAATGATGAATATATAGTATTGGTATAAAATATGTATAGATAATACACGATTAATTCATGTAGTCAAATCCCGTCCAGTAACCAAATGCAAAATCAGTAAAAAATACAAACTACCAATTTTCAAAAAAAAAAGTATCAATAGCAACTACTTTTTTTTAAGGAAGTAACTGTAGTGTTAGTGCACTACAAAAACCAGTAGCATTCTGACCACTGGATATACTGCATACGACAAGAATACCATATTTAAGTAGGATATTACCTGACATTCCAAGGGTAACTCCACATAATTTTGGTTGGCAACAACTTTGGCAATTTCAATTGTACTTTCCCATATACAATCATCTATCATATCAGTTTCAAGTTTAAAAACTTTCTCAACATTTTCAGATATCAAAGATACATGGTTATCTTCAACTGTGTACCATGCAGGATTTTCAATTGTGTTTTCAACATGTAATTCACTATAGAATTTTATAATTTAAATAACTAATAATATTATAAAAAATTTAAATGTAATTATTAAATTATAAAAAGAAAAGAAAATAATATGAAGATTTTAAAAATACCTGGGAACAGAATCAGCATCATCGGTGACTTCTATTTTTATGTAGTCTTCCGTTGAAGTCATTTAGGAATATTCTAAAGATTAAAATATTTATTAATTCCAAGTACATATAAATAATATTAAATCTAATTAAATCTTATTTGAACTCATAATTTTTTAATCATATCTATTTGGATAGTATTTATTTTTTAGATAATATATATTCCGCTAATTTCTAAAATGATATTTGTTTACAATTAAAACAACTGAATGCTATCTTTTAGTTTGATATAAAGTCCTTTTATAAGATACTGGTCTAGTTGACTTCCATCAATAATAAATTCACATCAATCTTAACAATGCAACCAGCACCTCCTATTTTTAAATTGCTCTGAGAAAGTTTCCATACACATAATTCTTTTATAAAATTATTCAAATCTACTACTGTAGATTTGCTCATTCTAAATTCACGTCTACTGAAGTCCACTGATGTTAGTTCATGAGCTCAACCATAAATAAATTAAATGAACAATAGTTGGTAACTTTACGTTAACACTTTGTATCCAATTATTATTGGTCTTCAACACATTTTTCTGCTCAACATGATCATAAATGACATTACCACTGACCCCTTTATACATCTAAAAACAATCCATGTCCACTGTCACAAGTTCTAGTTTTATAAATAATATTTACGTTTTATAAAAAAATTTTTGCCAATAAATCATCATCATTAAAAATTTGTTAAGAAAACAAATGATTAGAACATCAAAAAACACGAGAGAAGTCAATTAAAAATGTGCAGCAGGGGAATACTTTTTTCGCAGGGGTCAACTAGACCAGTTCACAAATTTATATTATAATAGACAAATATACTGAAATATTACAAATATGTTTGTGTTGTAACAGTAAAAAATGCTTAATTAATCTCACAAGGATCCATTTTTTCTATATAAATGTGCAAGATATTTAAAAAGGTTCTACTATTACTGAACATTCTTCAAAATATTAAAAGAGAAAAAACCTAAAAAGTTATAATTTACAAAATAAATGTTTTATGTTTGAACTGTTAATTTAATAATTATTTTATTCTTACAAGTATTTTCTTTTAGCCTAATCTATATAAACATGTTTATTCAATACCAATCAATACACTTTTTTAACTAGCAACCTAATTTTATTTACAGAACAAGAAATGACTTTAAATATTAATTTAGATTCAAATAATAGACTCAAGCTGAGAATTAACAAGTTACAAAGTTAAATTACTTTTTTCCTAATATATAAACCCAGTGGATTTAAAATATAGTTTGTTTTGTACACATTATTTTCTTTATACTATATTAGTATTTGAAGGTTAAGTACTATCCTAAATATAAAGAGTGTGTGCTCTGTTGCGAGCAGTTAGCTCAGCTGAAAAGACCCAAAAGTATGTAATAAATAGAACTGGGAATTAAATGCCCTAAAAAAAAAATGCTTTTATGCTCTAAAAATTCTAAATAATGCAATAAAATATTTTTTTATTCTTAGTAATTTTTGTGTAAACGATAATTGTAAAATTATTAAATAATTTTTAAAGGACTCTAAAAGAGTTTTACAGACATAACTAATCATTTGGAACTTCTTTAATCTGAAAAACAATTATTTCTATACAGTTTAAAATTATTTTTAATAATTTAATACGAGAAACTACTTTATAGTTTGTTAAATTTATACAAAAACCACATAAAAATTTTAAAACACAATTTTAAATAAAAAAATAGATGAAACATATAAACTATAAAAAAAGCATTGTGTAGCTTCAGAAAGCAATGAAAAATGCATCGAAATTCCAGCCTTAGTAATAAGTATGTTTGGTTGATTTTGTATTTTTTAAAGTGTTAGTGTTAAAGTGTAAATCGTATTAAAAACTGATAGTGACTGTTAAGTTGTAATTATTATATTAGAAGTGGGATTTACTTAGTAGGTAATGGATACACCATTAACGAAAATGAAAATTGTGAAAGCATAGAACATAGCAAGAAGGATGTTGACTATATAATTCTTGGCAATGACAAACGAAAGAAAGATATGAAGCCTTTGTTGATGGAAACATAATTTAAGCAGAATAAATATGCTAGTGGTTAATGTAAAGTATCTGGAAGGATACGCACCACTCGACTTAACTAAAACTTTGCCTATATTTGATGAAAGTGTAGAATTTGTTGAAATTATACTTTTCAAGTAACATTATATAGTGTTTGTACCAAAAATTACCTAGCAATTATTTAACTTCTGCGCAAAGACCAAAAATTCAAGAAAACTAAGTACCTTTAATAAAACAAGAAAAAAAATTAAAATGTAAAAAATATAACCAAAAACAGTTAAGATAATAAGGTTAACTTACTATTCTCTCACTTGGTGATGGGTGATAAGTCGATTGCGATCACACACTCAGCTAAACTGACTGGGTTGTCAAGCCACTAGACACAAGACAATGTAATGATCAGTTAATAGACACAAGTTTTGGATTTCGGTATTGTGCAAGTAGTCATCCAGGGCTGGTTGTAAACGAAACTGATGCCTCAAGGTGAGAACGATCAAAACGTTAACCGACTGTTGTGGATGTGATAAGCTGTCTCAGTGTTTGGCTACCATCAGATGTTTGAAATAATAAGAAATTAAAACACCATTACGAAATGTGTGTAGACCTGTTATTATGGATATGAATACGTTTTTCGAAAAGTGTAAACCATCGCATTGACGTAGAATCACAAAATATGTATACACGAAATAACCGCAATCGCGACAGCAAAACTATTGTTTATCTGCCGCCAACAGAGTCGGTACAATTGTGTCGCACGATTGTTTGCGACTTTATTATTGATTATGATCAAAAACAAACATTCCATCGGTCGATTACCGAGACTACTGCGTCACTATAATAAATTAAAAACAGCATTGCAGTAATCATTTTTGGAATCTCGGATCACGTCGGTAATGGGCAGCTACATTCATGTCTACTGTTATTAGTTTACGCAAATGTTGGAACTCCGAATTCACCGAAACTGAATCATAGATAACAGGAAATATGCTAGATGTTGAATTATTGAAAATTGATATTTATTAGTTGATAGAGATTAGAATTTAGAGTCGTGCGTTACCACACATATAAATAAGTACCGAATAGAGTAATAAAACCAAATTCTCAATTTCACAAATATAACTCTACATAATTATTACTATATACATAATTGTTGAGCTATATTAGTTGTAACTTGAAGCTATAATAAAAAAAAAAAAAATTATTACTATAAAATAATACTACTTTAACACGCCGAGCTAGAGTACCAACCTAACATAACCAGGGTCCTTGAGTACCCATAGTTAATATAACCGGACAAGCCACAAACTGCGATCATGACAAAAATACAGAATATATTATGTGTGCTACACTGGCACTGCAGTCTGTACCGACGCAGCGACGCTATAGCATTGTTTCATGACAACACACATAGTAGATTTATAAAACTGGATAATAGTATTTACTCTCAAATAGCGGATATTTATAAATCGAGGCGCTAAGCTCAAAAAAAGAATAAACCATGAAACAGTCAAAATGAGAAAAAAGAAACGACACGGTAATGATGTTGTTTTAACTACAAAAATGCACGACAAGCCTATTTTGGTTTAAACTGTTTTCAATAAATACCTAAACTATTTTGTTTTTAGCGTCAATTTAGGGCACAGATACGTACAACTATAAATTGCCAACTAATGAAGTTATTGTCCGCCATTTTAATCGAGGTCCCAAATATATATATGTATATACACCACATATCTGTAAACTCGAATTAAATGGCTGCCGTTTGCTTCAACTAAAAACATTATAAAAAAATAATAGAATGCATCTGTTGGCTATCTAGTACTTTATACATATCTGTGATTTAAGGTAAAGCTGGGTTTCTACTAGTCTATTCCAAAAGGGATCATGCCGCGAGAAAACCAAATTGAGTCGGCTATGTGCACCCCACCAAAATCATCGTCATCGAAAAGTACCCGTATAGAGGGGATACGACGGCCCGCTTATTCAGCATGTGTAGAACGGGCATGATTTCTCGTGGAATAGACTATAGTCCGTTCACGTATCTTGCTGTCCCATGATTGAACGGTTAGCATGGTATTCTTCTGGTTTACCGAAATGTTTAGTCATGCTTACCGTAAGAAATACCATGTTACCACAAAGTTAAATCTAACTTTTTCATTCAAACGGTTTACTCTAGGTGATGCAACCACTGATAAATAATATTAACCGTGCTTACCACAGTCCATACACAATAAACGTTAAAGTATACGCAAGCGGTGTAGTGGAAACCCACCGTAACACTACAGCGGTGGCGGTAAAATGAAATCGGACATAATTTTCCGCCACCGCTAAGATAATAGTTTATTATAAGTAAGGTACTTACTAATATTTTAGTTTCCACGTTTGATGTTCTTCATTCAAAAACAAAATTCAAAATATTAGTTTTTAAACAACGGTGCGTCCATCTTGCCAGTAGTGCGGTACACAGCCATTGTGTCGAGTCTGATACAAAAGCAACACAGGGCGGCGTCGACGTACTATGTAGTATGTCTGCGAGTGTGTACTGTGCATTAATGGAGATTGTAGAATGTATAAACACTGGTATACTACAAGCTTACCATGTATACCAACCATGAACAACAATCAACAAAGACTAACCCTTAAAGGTGACATCACAGTGAACCGTTTTTCCCGAAAAATTAATTTTTTACTTACGATAATTTTAAATGTGATGAAGTGATCCTATTGATATGGTTAAATGGTAAGTGTAAACTGGTATAACTTATTCCGGGAGTAGGATTTTATATAGCACAGGATTTTTTTCCCAAAAATCATA
Source organism: Pentalonia nigronervosa (assembly GCA_014851325.1). Classification (NCBI taxonomy): domain Eukaryota; kingdom Metazoa; phylum Arthropoda; class Insecta; order Hemiptera; family Aphididae; genus Pentalonia; species Pentalonia nigronervosa. The sequence continues at coordinate 85,670 of JACXSJ010000504.1, read as the reverse complement.
GTTCCCGGTTCTCACTGCAGTAGTGCTGTCTGAACTCTGAATTCGTCGTTGGATACAAAATAATTTATGTCTTCTATGTAATATATAATGAATTAAGATATTATAGATAGGACATTTTTATAAAGGTAACAATAATAATTCAAAAAATCAAAATAATGAAGACTTACTGCTTGCAAAACGGAAAATATTTAGGTGTATCTTATTTTACTAATGTCAAAAATATAAAATGGCTAAAAGACAACATGACTTCAATTTTCAAAGAAAAATCGCCCGTGATAATTAACCGCAGGTTGATTGTCGATCCATTTCAGATTGTAGTTGCTGTGAATAATGCTTACTTATCCAGTGAAAACTCCTGTATGAAAACTAAGTCTTTTGTTAACGAAGTTTTGTTCAATTTATCAAGTTCAAAAAATATCACACAATCGTTGAAAGATACAAGTGCTAATGACCAGGATGATGACATGATAGTTGTACTAATATCAAAATTCTCCAATGTTCCTGAAATGAAAATATTTCAAGAAAAATGTATTACAGGATGTGAAACAGATATTTCAAAACTTACAGAAAATATTGATGAAAATTATATAAAATCTTATTACAAAATAAGTCAAATAGAAAGTGGGAACTCTAGTCTACTTGATTCTATTGTTACTAGAATTGCTTGTAAAACTCTAACAATGTAAAATTAAAAACTTGAATAATTATAATTGCATTAAGTTACTTTAATTGTTTATAGCATTATTTAATATTTCCTAGAATTTACAATGTTACACTTTTATAAAATTGTTGGTCCTATAGATAAATGTCATAATCAAAGATGCAAGTTAAAGTATTTTTAATATTTTATTTACACTGTCTATATTGTTTTATATAATATGTAACTATATATATTAAATACCTATCAACTCGACTATCTGACGTCTTGACCTGAGGTTAAGAGTCCACTAATACTGTACATGTTAACTGACTGGCTAATAAGTTTTAGCTATATAAAACACTCCAAGCTAGACTAAGCCACTTCATCCAACAGTGTGCATGTACCAAGTCACATTAAGTAATTTGTCTTAAGAATCTACATTATATTTGTATAATAAATTATCAAAGCAAGTTCAATTCATAAAATTAAATTAAACACCTCATTACAGTGATACAATTTAAGTATAATATTTAACTATTCTTGTCATCTTCACCTAGTAACTCATCACATAGACATGCCTGTAGTGTTGGCTGCTTAGGTTACTTCTTTATTGAATAGAGTATACCTAATAAATTTAGGTACTTTCCTGTTATGCGAGACTACAGCTATTATTGCAACTATCAATCTTAACAATATCCATGCTCCTCAATTTACAATTATCTATCATGAGTAATTACCTATAATATAGGTCCTATATTATAAGTTTTTGTAATGTGTTTCCTTTCTATTGTATTTACATTTTATAATTCATTTTTTATTAATTAAATAAAATTATTATGAACAATTAGTCTCTACTCTCTACCTAACACAAGAAACAGTAAGGCTGCTTCAGGACAGCGATATTTACAAACCCAAATAAGGGTCATGGCGCAAGACTATACTTCGGGAAACTCATATTTTGGAAGTGAAATATTAAGAATATTCTTTATTATTATTATTATTTTTAGTCTGTCTATGACTGAATACTGAATGTGGTGTGTACAGCTTATAAAATATATTATAAATGATTACTATGTATTTAATTCTTCTCTTTATTTATCTTTCTAATGTGGCTACCCCAAAAATCATAATACATATTAAAAAAAATTTATAAATAATTAAATATGATTTGTTAGTATAAATAAAAATAAAGGTATTTTATATTAATAGGAAAGTGGGTAAATTTTTATATAGTCAGATAATGGGATTGTGATGTTTCACAAAACAAAATAGTCTAGTCTAAAATGAAAGTACCTAAATTTATATTACTTTTTTTTTCATGAGAAATATTAATACCATTTGCATGACAAATTGTATAAGTAATTTGTATTGTTATACACATTAAAAATATTGTACCAATACTTATGTAGTTTAAATCTCTTTTTATTTCAAAATTGTGCTTTTAAAACAAAATATGAAAGTACAAGATACACGCAAAACTATTTGCTATTTTATGAAAAATGTTAATTACAAAAAAAAATTAATATGTAATGAAACATTACACAATTTGCAATACTGGCTTAAACTTAATAAAAAGGTAAAATAAATTAAAATAGAAGGTTAATTTTTTGGTCACAATAATTTCTTTTATTTAAAGCATAATTAATAGTATTTAATGTGAAATTAGTGACTTTTGAGTTAATATTCCCCCAAGCCCGTCACTTCTTGGTGCTAGGGGGCAGAAGCGCTTGGCCACGATCTTTTCCTCTTAATTTTATACCTGAAACAATACATTTTAATTTATTACACAATTAAATTCATGAAAAAAATTTATTGTACAACTATACAACATGAAACCTAATTCAAATACCTTGATAAATATTATCTTAATACTATCATACGATACCTAACTTATCGCAATTGTTCTTTGCTTTTAAAATATTTTCCATATTTAATAATGTTATTAAACTAAAAACCCAATTTTAATGATTATACTTGAAAACTGTACAACCTACTTTATTTTATAGTACTTTTTTTGTTTAATATTATACATCATAAAAACATGCATATAATTTTAAAGTTTAATAATTAATAGATTGATTCAAATTGCATCTACTCTTTATAAAGTGTAAGTGTTCAAAAATGTTTTATTGATCTTAAGCCCGGCGGCAACTATGGCCATTAGCTGTTTATAGGTTTTTTTTAGTAGGTTTTTATTGTGGGTTGAAACATGTTTTGTATGTGTGGCAAGGATTTGTTGCTAAAAACCCGGGTGGTCACCCATCTGGGAACTAGCAACACCGGCCGGTATGTACACTCAGAGTTTCCGCAGTTGAGCGTACGACCGCGCCACACTCTAATTCATATTTATAGTTTATACCATACTTGAAAATCAACTCTCAGCAGATAGTGATAATAATTCCCTAAACAGTCAAGATTATATTTTCTAACCTATAATCTACTAGTTTTTATTCAAATTTCTTAAAATACACAGCAGAATTTTAAAAAAATGTATATTTTATTTAATATCAATAAATGTTACATTTAGTATAAGCTGCATATAAATTATGTTATTAGTTATTGTTATGTATTTGAAATACTTACAAAGCACTTTTTCAATTTTTCCAATAACTAATTGATTAGGTATTCCACGTCCAGCTTCATAATCTTGAATTACTTGTGGCTTCTCATTAACTTTCTTAAATTATTAAAATAATTTGAGTATCACACAAGAAATTTAAATATATATTTAACTTACAGTAGCCAGTTCTTTTTGATTGTAACCTTTAGCTTGTCGCCCTTGTTGTATAAGACGGCCTAAATCAATTGGCACTTTTTCATGTTTCAATTCTTCAGTTTCCCGATCCAATTTTGCAGTATTTTTTGTTGTAACTTGATGTTTATTAGTAGCTGCACCCCCTAATAAAATCAAATATGTAAATTTATGCAAAATGACAATAATTAACAATATTGGAAAATCAAGAAACATTTATTTGGATCAATAATGTGAAATTTTTATTATTATAAAAACGACCTAATATTTATTATAATGTATAGTAAATAATGTAATATATGGTAATCATAATCACTTTTAAAATCCTAGTTCAATAGTTAGATATTCTAATTAAGTACAGTGGAAATAGTTTATGACATCAATTGTATTATAGTGACGAACATGGATTTATGATCAAAAATTGAAGGTCCTGGCCAAATTCTTGTTAAAAATATAATTTTATATTGGTTATTATGACATTCTTATAATAACTATACAGGTGTAGGTAATATCATTTTTTTTTTTTTGTATATTTATAAAAATATTTATTTATTATTATTACATCAACTCCATCATTAAATGTCACAATAATTGGACAAATTCTTCAGCAAACAGACAATAAATTATCTGAGTGCCTTTATTTTTAAGCAGAATTTTAATTGTTCGTCTGATTAGATTCAATGGCTTAGGTCAAGGCATAATTAATTTCAAAATCAATCAATACTGAAATAATACAAAATTAGCTTGAAAATGTATGGTATAAAAATACTACTATACTGTTAAATCACAAAACATCATTTCGGTTTGAAGCCCCTGATTAAATTTACAGACAGAATATTATACAGATAATCAGACGAGGCTTTTTTCATGCAATGTTAACATGTATAAATATAATTTATTATAATATATATATATATATTTAATTTTGGTTATTATGACATATTTTTCAAGGTCGCTTAAAATCATAAAATGGACTCTATTATATTTGGTTTTAAACACAGATAAAAATTATACTAATAATATGAAAATTTGATATTTAAAAAATTCTATTTGATTCAGTAATATTATCATTTCATTTTAAATAATAATAGAAGGTAGCCTATTGTTTTCTAAATTCCTCATTTAACCAACACAGAAAAATGATAAATAGATAAATAATGAAATAGGTACAGAACGGTAATCAGAATAAAAACTCTTGGAAATAAAATACTCATATAAAAATCCTCAAAGCTACTACTTAGTACTTAAATTTTAAGACAGTATAATATAAAGTAGTCATAACCTTATAAGTACCTATATTATAATAGTTAAATGAAAAATGTATAAAAATAATAGATAATAATTAGGGTCCAGATTTAAAAGTTCTAATAACTCCAAAATGATTTCAAAAAATAACCAAAAAAAGAGGGAATAGTCAACATTTATCTAAAAGAATTAAAGTTAAAAGACAAAATTTAAATAATATAAGCATTGGAATATTTTTAACAGCCATGTCCAACAACATACGATTAATTATTTTTAAGACAAACTGATTGACTAAGATATTAAAAGTTTATATATAAATATATATACCATGTGTTCACTAATTCAGGGAACACTGAATTTCTCGGCTGGATTATGTTAAAATAAATCGAATTTTTTTTTTACAAGCTAGTGGTATATAAATACACATTTTCACATAAATTCAAATTTTTAACCCTCTCGGTAGCACATGCGCAATGCAACTTATTTTTTTTAAATAGTAACCGGTATTATTGATACCAAATTCGGATAGACTGAATTTTTTTAAGTCATTTTAACCAATTAACCATGGCTCTAAAACCAAAATTGACTGAATAAGAGCCCTTTAAATTTTAATAAATAATACATTTTTATAATTCATTATAAAATGTATAAAACCATTTATAATTATTTATTAATGGTTATTTTTTGAATATTTATAATTTTCTAACAACAATGGTAAAACATTTGCTAAAAATGCTAAATATCACCTTGCAGTTAAATTTTTTGCATAGAAATATGGACCTAACAATTTTCCAACAATAAGCCCACACCAAACATTAGTACCCCACATAGTTTGGTGACGATTATCCACTGCCCACCAATGGGGATTGACATGTGACCACATACAATTGTTTTGTTAATTAATAACTCCATTATTCGTGAATTTAGATTCATCAATCCATAATATCTGATTTAAAAATAATGGTTGTGTATCGATTTGAACGAGTAACCAAGCAATGAAATTTAATCTTCTTTCTAGATCTGCAGGTCGTAAATGTTGAAGCAAACCAGGTTTGTAAGGATGCATTTTGTGTTTTTTTAAAATATTATGTATAAGGCCGAACGAGATTCCAACTTCTCTACCAACATGTCTAACCAAAGATCGTGGATTTAATCTAATGTAAGCTAAAACTTGAAGTAATCAATTTTAATTAAATAATTTTATATCCATATTATGTTAATCTTGTTTATAATACATATAAAAAAAAAATACGTAAAAATATTCAAAAAGTAACCAATAATAAATAATTATAAATGGTTTTATGCATTTTATAATGAATTGTAAAAATTTATTATTTATTAAAATTTAAATGGCTCTCATTAAGTCAATTTTGGTTTTAAAGCCATGGTCAATTGGTCAAAATGACATAAAAAAATTCAGTCTATCCAAATTTGGTATCAAAAATACTGATTACTATTTAAAAAAAAATAAGTTGCAATGCGCATGCACGTACTGAGAGGGTTAAAAATTTTAAATTTATCTGAAAATGTATATTTATATACCACTAGCTTGTAAAAAAAAAATCGATTTATTCCAACATAATCCAGCCAAGAAATTCAGTGTTACCTAAATTGGTGAACACACAGTATATAATTTTTTTTATTATTATTAATATAATTATTTTTATACGATCCACAAACTGATTATTTTTTTTTTTTATAACTGACTAACTAAGATATTATAATTTCATATTATTATATTTTTTTTATAATTATTTTTGACAGTTGAATCCACTATCCAACATATTTCACAGGCTAGCGCCAGCTTTGTCTTAAACTGACTGAAAATATTAGTATTATTATTTTAAGACCCCCATACACAATCAGTTTTGAATGACAATCAATGTGATTGACAGTCGAGTCTAATCATTGACTGACGATTGATAACAACTATATACGGTCAATCAAAACTGACAATCTTCTGTCATTTGGTTATTTTATTTTAAGTCAACATAATTGTCACTATTGAAAGTGTGGTGTACCGTGTAGTTGTTATTTAAATTTTCTTGAAAAAAAAAAATTCATTTTAAATTGAAAATTAAAATTTGCATAAAATGAATAAAGAAGGTATTATTGGAATTGCTATTTACCTAGCGCGTGATAAAACGAAAAAAACTAAAAGAAAAAAAAGATTTTGGATGAAAGAATGGTTCAAAAAAAGGAACACATTTTCCCATCATAATCTAATAACATATAACTATATAATATATAAAATTACGAAAAGACAATACGAAACACAAATAAGAACAAACGACTGATTTACACAATTCGACTTAATTGACTGATAAAATGTACATTCATAGAAATACATGGTCAATCATGAATGAAAATCATCTTGACTGATGATACAAATTCAAACATGTTGAATTTCATCAGTCATAAAATTTAACTGTCAGACATCATCATTCATACACATATACGGTTTTATTCATGAATTTCAATCACATTGTCATTCAAAACTGATCGTGTATGGGGGGCTTTAGAGGCTTTGGGGATTTTTTTCCTAGATTAGTGCAAAACAGTAATCTATTCAAAACAGATATAATTGAACCATAATAATTTAATAACTATCAATATAGTTGTATTACATTGAGTATTAAACATAAACAGCCGCCTCAAGCCACTTCCTAAACTGTCATTTAACTATTAAAAAACCAAAGACTAAAAAATAATTAAGTACCTGAATCAATATTTACTTAATCATTAAAATTTATTTCAAATATCTGCTAATAAATAACTGACAGATTATTTGAGAAAAATAATAATTAACTTATTATGATATATTATGAGCAGCTAGAAAATTTGTGATGGGTACAAACTCCAAATTTTAATTTATACTTACATTTCACTTGAGTATCAATTACCGCACCCTCACGTCTAGCTTTGTTGATAGCCTAGAATAGTTTCCAAATGAATTATGCAATTACAACATAAACATTGATAAAAATTAAATATTGAACCTGTTCAGATTTCATAGTTGAAGGCTTTGGTGGCCTTTTTCTCAATATTGTCACTGTATTCCAGTCGCTCATGATAATATTTTATTAAGACGGTTTGAAATTAAGTTTTACTACCACAATGCGGTTAACACTTCTACGAGAATTAATAAAAGATGTTAACTATTTATAAAATTAATTTGATGAAAAATGGTTTAGCAAATATGAAATAATACAGCAAGTATGCATTAGGCAACGATTTGTTTTTGTAAAATTTGTTATTTTACCAAGTTGAATAACCACAATAGGTAATAGGTTATCTGTGTCGCGGCTATGGGATGTCTCGGAAAACATATGACCGAAAAAATCAAAGAGGTTGCAAACTGATTGATTATGTGGGGAAAAATAATTAAATTTAAAATTTAATATTCTATAATATTCTATATTCTATAGTTTTTAATGAAGCATACGGCACAAAAAATAATTAAATTTTAAAATAAAGTGAGAACTATTATCAATATTCAAATCGAATAATATATTGCAGTGTTGAGTGCAAAAAAACTAACGGTCAGAGTACCTACTAATTTTGTAGTATTTAGGGTTGTACTGTCAATAATGCGATAATTCGATTATTTTGAATCGAACAAACTGTCATACAGCTCATATAGGATTAATGTACACGTATACAATAAGTGGACAATAAATTTTTTTTTTATTTCATAAAAATATATGAATGAATAATTATAATTTTAAATTTACTTACAACTTACCTAACCTAACTATGGTTGTAAATTATATAGTAACAGATGTTATGTACAATAAACTAGATAGCCAACTACTAAACTATCCTACCATAAACTAAGATAGTACTATCTTATATAGTTCATGATCCTACTCAAGATTATGTCAAAGTTAAAAAGGTCGGTTAGTGAATATTGATCTGCAGTACATTAGGTGTCGAGTGGGTCACATTCATGGATCTATTAAATTTGTATCCAATAATTTAAATCATTGCATACGGAAACGATTCTGAGCGAAGATGTTCTGTCAATCAACATAACTATGTGTATTTTAAGATATTATTACCATTAAATTAATTTTAGTATTAATAATACAGTAGGTTGAATTAATTTTTATAGAAAACATTGCATTTGAAAATTTAATTGAGTGTATAAAATATAATAATATACTTTAAAGATTTCAAGCACCCACGAAAAATATTTTTAATTTACAACGAAATAAATAATAACCTTATTCTCCATTTAAATCTAATTTCGTCTGAATTTGAACTTAAAATGTCTATAAAAAATTATTTTTTTTATATATTTTTTTGATATTTTGCTTACACTATTAACTACTTAGAAAATCTTGTTTTAAATTTTCAATCCGTAGCGATAAAAACTGATAATTTTATACATTTTTAACTACTAAATAATTTGCAAACATTCGAGATTTTGATAAATTTAGTTAAAATTTGAAGTTTAAATGATTATAAAAAAAATATTATGCCCATGCATTTTTATTATTTTTGATCTACTATTTTGACAACTTACGAAGAATCTTATATTAGATTTTCAAAAAAATTGAACCAATGAAATTTTTTATATCGATATTTAAAGAAAAAAAAATTGAAAAAAACAAAAATTTCTTAGGCTTACAATTAACTTAAAAATTGTAAAAATATTTTTAAATTTTTTTAGTGTATATAAAATGGTAATCTAAAATAAAAATAAAATAATATATTTAACGTCTAAGTTCAAACACTCATAAAAAATTAGTCTGACTTTCCGATAAATATTTTATTTTTTAGAAAGGTAGAAAAACTTATAGAGAATCTTGTGTTGAATTTTCAAGTCTTAGATTTAATAGAAAAGTTTTTATGAATTTCCTAATAAAAAAAAACTACAAATTTTCGTGATTTTTAAGTATTTTGTCGAAATTTTAACTTTAGACGCATATAAAAAACTATTAGTGATTTATGTTCATTTTTTTTTTAATTTTTACTTACAATAAGTTATGAAAAACCTTGTATAAAATTTTCAAGTTTTTTGACTGATTGAAAAGTTTTTTATTAATAATAAAAAAAAAAAAGTAAAAAAATCCAAAAATTGACTATGCCTATAAATATCTCAAAAAAGTCAAAATATATTGAAAATTTTATTGTGTATGAAAATCGCTTATATAAACATTTTGTAAACATTTTATATATCTACTGTGATTACTTTTGATTATACAGCAAAAAACAAAATCTTCTTGGTTTCGAGCAAAAATTCCCGTTTTTCTCTTAATTTTTTTTTTATTTTTCTCGACACGTTTAAAAACTATGGGGAATTTTTTACTTTTGACCCTCCTCAAAGTACCATATAGATTCACTTTTCTACTGGAAAAGATACTGATGAAAAAAATTGGAACACAACAAGACAGATATAAAAAAAGAAAAAAAAATACACATTATTGTAAAATCAATACACTTCTCACTCCGTTTAGAATCTAAAATCAAAAATTGTATTTTGCAACATAAGTCTAAAACTTTAAACTATAAATTATAAATTTCCATGTTGCGCGTTTATTACAGACCACTTATAAAAACAGAACTTAGAGTCTGATAACATCACCATTTTAAAATGTTTAATTCACTTGGCATTTAGTGCAATATTTTTTACTCTATAGAGTAACAGCCCTCAATAGTTATTAACTAGTTGCATCATTATCAAAATATTTGAAATTCGAATTCATGATCATCTGAGTGAGTAAATGCGTTGAAACTTGAGTACTTATCAATATTTTGTATTTTTGTAACACGCCAAGACGGAAAGGAATATCTGCTGTCGCTGTTAGCGTATAGTATTCACTAAATTTAATCTTGATATCTATACTACCTTCAATAATTATTAATTAAGGAATAAGTTGTTATGTCTGCAGTCTGCGTGGTATGGCTTTGAATTGTAATAAATTCAACTATTGTAGGTAACGCGTTACAAACATTGAAACTTATTGAGACATATGGTGATTGGTCAGTGTCACTAAGTAATAGATTTAAGACTGAAAAGACTTGTCAACAATACTAGTGGCTTCCTCGTGTATAACTTATCCATGAGTTATAACTATGACATGCCTACCTTTTAAAAAACATTTTCCTTGTAATTTATATGGGCCTAAGAAGCAAATATAGGTATACGAATACATATATAAATATAGTATATATCGTATTATATAATATATTATGTTATCTAGACGACCATCAATGTCAAGCTAGACGCCATCCATTGCATTGAGTTTACTGTAACTGTATATATGTATTTCGTAACAGGCTGAAGCCCTGTAACGATTTTAAAAGAATTTATTTGAATATATATTTTTTACACAACAAGGTTACATGAAGTTAGAAGATTGCTCTAAGATTGTTCAGGGGCGTCATTTAGGGGAGGTAGGGGTATGCATTTACCTAATTTTATAGATTCTAAAGTATAGCTTTGAGCTGATGTGCTATTAACATGAGTGTTTAGCCATAATTTTATTTTATATGATAATGAGAAATTAGTACAAACATTGGTAAAATTGAATTGAATTATTAAACCATACAGCTGTAATATTAGCTGTATCTGTCAAATGTTAGATACCCTAAAACTTGGTGAGCCAATACCATACCTAGGTTTCTAGATTAGCCTTCTTCATAACCTGTGGACCGGTCCTAAAACCATTGATTTATAAGCCGTGATACAAGTCGTACATACACTATTACAGATAATTATGAGTACTTAATGATCTTATCAATAATCTACAATAAAACAATCGCAGAGATGTAATATCTTATGGATGTATACAGAAATACGAGATTAGTAGTAAACTATAGGCCATAGCCCAAGGTGGATTTATAAACTCAGACCCACCTAACTACGGACGGGGTGCACATGGTTTGCGCACATTTACTAAAATTACAACTCATTTGCGCACATTTTTACAACTCGTTTGCGCACAGATTATTTCTAGTGTAACCACTGTTTTGCGCACACATTTCCCTTCCCACTTTTACAGACTTAGGACTGTCAGTGAATATTTTAACTTCACTGGTGTGGTTAAAAATGTATTTTTGGTGTGATGTGTTAAATAATATGTACAATTAATTTTTATTGTAGGGGTATTTTAATTAAGTACCTACTTATTTCAAAGGTTTACCTTGGAAGCGGTTGCCCATTTGTTCCAAGTAATTCAATTGATCAATTTCGTTATTTGAATATTTTGTCCACAAATTGTTCATGTACTCAATTGTTTGTAATATTTCTTTCCGGCGATAGTTATTAATATTCATTTTTATTAAATTCAGTTTAAGATCAGTTTCTGATTGAATGTTTAAAATGACATCTATTACTTGGTATACGTGTAGATGAGGGTTATAGAATTGATTATTAAAATGCCTATGGAATGCTTCAGCTCCGTTCGTTGTTCTGGGTAAATCATCTGGTTTTCATACCCACAGGGATGTATTGAAATTTGAATTATGTGATATATATGATGAAAAAACATAATCAGAGAAGTATAATCCATCAGGTGGAGCAATAGCTATTAAATTTGAAAATGCTATTTCTATTTCATCGGGTGGCAAGTACGGCAAACCAAAAATATATTTAAGCCATTTATCTACATCTGAATTATTATTTTTATATTCCCGTAATAATTTACTACTTTTTTGTATTTGACGAAACCAAGATTGAGCTAAATGAAATGTGCAGCATACAATTTTACACTGTGGAAAGGCATTTAAAATTGAGTTATGAGCTGATTTTTCAAAATCAACATGAAATTCTTTAATAATAAGTTGCCGATCGAGAATGTGAGTACAAAGATTTTGAAGTGTTTCCCACATAGTTGTGTATGTTGACGTATGTTTATCTTCTAAAAAACAAAATACTACTGGCACGTAAAAATAATTTTGATAAATATGAATGGTATACAGCTGTGTAAATAATTTTGGGCAATAAGAAAATGTTTCATCTCCAAATACATGTGGAGCATCACATAAAGCACTCAAATTTGTTGAGCATGTAAACAATACTACACTATTATCATCACTGAAATACATAAATTGTTCATTTTTAAATTTAACTTGGAATTCTTTCAGCTGTAATACAGCCTCGTTAACAGTATTTGGGAGTTTTGGGAAATGTTTTTTTCTAGTTGCATACATTGAATTTCGTAACAAATGCATGTCACCATGATTTAAATAATAATCTGATTTTAATAATAATTCTCGTCTAATAATTTTACTTGGTTGTATATGCATTTCTTCAACGGCTTTTCTTTAAACAGAACTACGGATAATATCTTTATGTACTGCGTTCTCGGAATATTCACTGTGATTATGTTCGTTTTTATGATTAATAATACTTGTACACTGAGGATTTAATGTAGCAATTGCCTTACATTTTTTATTGGTACATCGAAATGAAAAATTCCCACATTTTAATTTTCTGTACTTCGGAAACTTAAAATTGTTAATAGAAACACACCTTTTACCGCGACGCGTATAGTATATATTTGTTATTTCGTAATCCATATTTCTATAAGCGCTATACGAGAGAATTGTCAAAACTAAAACTAAAAATTTGTGTTTGCGATTTCAAAACGATAGTACCAGTTTATTGATGGGTCATAAATACTGATAAAGTTTATCGAAGTAATATTGCCGATTACAGACCATTATCTGCGTCTAAAAATCAATTATACTTAATATCACTGTTGGCAAGTGTGTTGTGTGTAGCTGTGTTGTAGGTATATAATAATATTATGTACAAAATATAATCATGGCTATACCATATTATTGTATATAATATGTTGTGCGCAATCGAGTGGTTCCTTCTACAATATGTTGTGCGCAAACGAGTTACAGGTTTTAGCAGGGAAATTTTAAAATGTGCGCAAACTAGTTGTAGCCCTACGGACGTACGGACTAAGATATAATATATTATAGTCCATGAACCTAACTAATTTATAAAAATAATTTATAACCGTATCTATTATCCAGAAAAAAAATGTTAAATGTTCATTGCTCGTTATTTATTATCATTTTTTTTAAAATAAATGTTTTATTTAATTCAATTTTTTTGTGGTGTTTAATTGCATATACTATGCGTCTATGCGGCTCACATCTTATTAACAAAATCCAAAATTTACTACCCATGTATCATAAATAATAGTGTTTGCTGACTATTTTATCAGGAAATTGTTATTAATATTTTTCTTTTTCAACGTATATTTTATTAAGATAATTTGTTGATTTGAGTAAGGGTTATGTTTATTTAAATTAGTTATTAGTCTCACAAATTGTATAAAATATATAATATTAGTTTTATATAATTTGTATTACCAAATGCAGACAGTTTATTTTATATAAATTGTAAAACAGTAATATAGTATTTACTATTTAGTATTAACTATATATGTGTTACTTAGTGAGTAGTTATTTTTTTAATATATGTTAAAAGTTTTATACATATTGAGCCAGTCATTATTATGCCCTAACCTTTTTTTTTTTTTTTTTATTCGGTGTCGGCAATACCCTTACCACCTGGAAACGCCGTTAAGCAATGCTTCAGGTGGTGAGTCGCCATCGTTTATTCAGAAACGCTAATGTAATATAATAAAATATATTTGCCCTCTCGGGAGGGGCAACGAAGGGACAATCCCCCTTCGCTGGCCCCTCACAATGGTTATTTAACAAATAATAACCCGACATTTTTATTACCGCGTCGAGCCTCGCAGCCGGGACGCATAGTCGCCCAGGCCGAAGACCCCGCCGCAGTTGTGACGACCGAAGTGCCGTCACCTACCTTCTCCTTCGCACAGAGGGAGTTACACCCTGCCGGAACTGCCTGTCCCGTTCGACCGCTTCCTTGGTGGTCATCACAGCCCTCGCGAAGAGGGCCACCGCCTCCCAGTTCGTCGAACTAGCCAGTATCCTGGTTACCAGATCACCCGGGTCGAAAGGGCCAATCAAACGGACAAGACGCTCACGAGACTCGTTGAAAGCTGGGCAATCAAAGAGGGTGTGGTGAGCGTCATCGACCGCCTCACCGTAGCTGTCGGGTGGTCCACAATGGGAACACCCGGTAGACGGGGAACGATTGATCCTCTGGAGATACCAGTTGAAACAACCGTGCCCAGTCATCAGCTTAGTGAGGTGAAAGGTCAACATCCCGTGCGATCTGGTCGCCCACTGCTGTAGCAGGTCCGGAGGTATGAGCGTCCGCGTCCAACAGCGTCCGCTGCCCGCTAGTGAAGAGCTTGACTCAATCTCCGTGCCCACAACATCAGAGCTAGTGCTCTCCCCCGGAGTGGTTGGTCCGGCGTAAGGGACCCCCTTCGTCATCTCCTGCTGGCAGCACCGCCCTCCTGGCCCCGAACAATGCAGCTCGCTCGTAGGCCATAAGATCGATGGGTATAGTGCAGGCGACGACCGTGACGGCTTCGCGGGAAACAGTCCGATACGCACTAGCGACGCCAATAGCGGCCCTACGCTGGACCGCAGCCAGAACCTCGACGCCCCGCGGGTCGTGACCGAGGTCTGACGCCCACGTCGGGGCGCCGTACAACAATATTGAATGTACGACGCTCGTCAGTAAGCGCCTCCTGCTCACCCGCGGACCACCGATGTTTGGCATTAGTCCAGAAAGAGCCGACATGACTCGCCTGGCCTTGTCAGCCGCGGCGCAATAGTGCTCACCGAACCATTTCCTCCTCCCCTGAAGTACAATCCCCAGATACTTGAGGGAAGGTCCCAGCCGGACGGTCTCTCCTTGGATCCGCAGACTCAGATCGGCCCTCCCATACTGCGACTTGAAGACGACGGCCTGCGTCTTGTCGACGGCAAGCTGAAGCCCCAAGCCGGCAATATGGTACCATGCCCTAACCTTAACTTAGCAAAATATATTGAAATAACGTCCCTAAGGTTGTTTGTTTGCAAAACGCATCATGCTATGAATTGGATGGTTAGTAACTATGAGCGTAGTTTATAGAATGTAATGGGACTGTAAAGGGAGCGAAGGCCGAAGTTTCGTAAGGAGCGTGAAGGGACTTTGAAATTTACTTGGGATATAAGAGATGAGGCATCAACGGAGTCAATAAAAAACTTAATCAAAAATGGTAAGTTTACTGACACTCTTCTATCAGCTAAGGTACTTAAACCAAGGTAGTGCAAAACATTGGATTAATTATATTGATGTTCAATACCTAGGGCATGATATGCAAAAGATAATAAATAGTGTTGAACTCGTTCTAATTTTGAAGCCGTGAAACACTATGTAGTGTGTACTGTGTGCGGGGATAGGTGGAAAAAATTAAATATAAATATGAACATGTGTATACTCTACTCCTAATAATTAATAATTTATAAATTATTATAGCCAATATAGGCAATTTTATATGCAGATACTTAACTAATAAGAAACTTTTTTTTACTTATTTATTCAATGAAAAATTTCAAATATAAATAATTGTATTACCTGAATATCCCAAAGGAGTGGATACACACCTATGGACCACCTGTCAATAAATTGCATTTTTATTACCCAATTATTGATAAGCCTTTTAACGTTTTATTTAATTTATTATATTGTTTGACACTTACCAATATAATGTATATATATATATATATTAACCAGTCAAAATGTTAAAATCCATATAGTATTCCATTAGTGTACACTTGGTTGTTGAGATAGTACCTACATGCCTACTATAAAACTGTACTATTTTTTTATAGTACAGTTTTATCCAAAGTTATAAATTTGTTTTATATTTTTGTTTTAAAAAATATTGTCCAACTATAAGAATCATAAAATCAAATTAGGTGGTGACAAGGGATGTTGCAGAAAATATATTTATGCTGTGACGTATATTGACAAATCAAAAGTAACTTGAAAGTGTTTAAAAAGGTGTTTAATGAAATGTACACTAATCTACTAATCTCGAAATGAAAGATCCAGAATTAAAAACAGTGCATAACCATATAAATGATGAATTGATGACAGTTATTATTATGTCCAAGATGTTTTGATATCAATTATTATTATTATGTTACAGTATTACACTATAGTCTATAAAATATTCATACTATTATTATTGCTTTTTCAATAATTGGTAATAAAAATACAATTTATTAACATTATTAACAGGTGGTCTATAGATGTGTATTCATTCCCCTGGAATATTCACACATACAATTATTTATATTTGAAATTTTTTATTAAATAAATGGGTGAAAAAAAGTTTCTTACCGAGTATCCACATATAAAATTGCCTATATTGGCTAAAATAATTTATGAATTATTAATTACTAATTAGGAGTAGAGTATACACGTGTTCATATTTATATTTAATTTTTTTTCCTTTAGATTTTTATTCTGAGTTTTTTTTCTTGTGTTCGGGTCCTATAACACTAATGAATAATCAACAATTGAGAACATCAAGGAACAATAAATAGCTTTCATAGGCATTGTAAGATAAAACTCGGATGTGGTGCATTTTAAAAAGACCAGCACTTTAAATGCTTTCATAACATACAAACTCGATGTGTGGGTGGAAGTTGAGGTACCCAGATCCTTCAGATGATCAATAGTAGTGATAGTTGAATGATTAATACTTTATGAGTATTTAATTATTGAGTGACTTCTACTGAACAATATGTAGTTGCACTTGCAATTTTTTGCAATTTTGAAGTGTAAACCAATAGATTCCAACCAATTAACTAAAAACTTAGATTATAGAGAATATAGTATACATACAAAAATACAACATGATCTAGTGTAAAAGGCCATTAACAAAGCAAAAAACAAAGGACTTAGAAAAAACAAATTATAAATTATTGAACTTATTTTTTTTTTACTTTTTAATTTAATGCTATACTACAAATACAATACTTGTTTTTTAATATTTTTAAATATTCTGTTTCATACATGTAAAATTTAATATTTTATATTGTATACATTTTTTTTATTACATTTTTACTAGAACATTATAACTTTTTATAGACTAAATTTTAAACTGTATATACTGTATAAAATTAAACACTATTTTTCTTAATTTATTTAGTTTGTATTCTAACTCCAGGACAACCAATTGTACAAATATTAGATTCAAAACCATAAATTTTTAATTCTTCCATACATGTTTGTATTTTAGATTTATGAATATTTGGAGGAATAAGACATATAGCATATCCTCCCATTCCAGCACCGGTTAACTTTGCATGGAGGTCAAACTTTTTTAATATTGCCACAATAGCATCTAATGTTTCATGAGATACACCTAATGACATCAGCAAACCTTGATTCATATCCATGAGAGTCTAATTAAAAAAATGTGTATGTTATACATAAGAATATAACATAAAAAGTAATTACTTACTTGCAAAACACTAATTTGTTGAAGTTCTTGTAGTGGATTTTGAGCCATTTGATCAATTGCATTGACTGCTGAATTTACTATTTGTCCTATAGAATTAAAAATAGCATCAAGAATTGGTTGATAAATGTCATCATTGTATTTTGTGCGTACACTCTGTACCACATTTCCAGTAGATCTTTCAATACCTTAAAAACAAATCATGGATCTCATTAACTACAAATTTAAAAATGTATTTTTTTTTTAATGCAATTATATATTAATATATAGGTAAAATACTGTTTAAGACAAGTGTCATGGATGAACATGTTATAACAATTTAAGAGCAATTAAAATATTAAATATATTAATACAATATAAAAATTTTTCAAAGCAATTATTTTAGTAATTTTTATGCAAAATGTTATAGTCAACTCTTAATTAAATTATTATTATACTACTACTTAATTTAACATTCAACCTGTAATTCAAGAGAAGTGAAAACAATTGTTGAGTTAAGCTTAAAAATAATTTTCTTTTTTTTTAATTTTGAATTATTAAATTTATCAAAAATAACTATATAATAATATTTTTTTAAAAAAAGATGCTTGTCTATTAATTTTTAAACATTTATTTAGGTTATTAGTAGTTCTTTATTGATTCATAAATATATTTTAAAACAAACCTGAATATATCAAAAGAATTTTTAATTCAGGAGCTTCCAATAGTTTATGGCTGTTAAGTTTGGTGTACTGAACCATTGTTCCATATGTGCAAATAGTATTATCTAATCCCGAAGCTTTAGTATGAATAAAATTTTCTGCTAACAATGCCCATCTATTTATCAAACATTTTTCCTGAAAAATTAATATGACAATAGCTCATATTTTTTATAATACAATAATATAAAAAAAATCTCTGAAATATAAATAAGTATTTTTATTATGAATACAGTAAAAGTATAAACATTAAGTTAATATTTACAAAAATATATTACCCCGTCACTGAATGTAATGTTGTCAGTAAATGCCTCGATAATTAACAGGTTATCACCACTTTGGGAATGGAAATCATCTAACAATGGATCAAACTGTATTTCTACATTAGAATTGATTTTAAACTTCACGTAGGCCAAACAGGCTGCTACTAGAGAAACACAGTAAGACGCAGAACTACCAGTTCCAGCACCCAACTTCAATACAGTTGTGATTTCAATAGTGAATGAAACATTTTTCAATTGTTTCATATAGCATGACAGAATTCCTCCAAAAATAAAATGTAAAACAGTAAGTGTTTTTTTTTCATTACCAGATAATGTATCTAATTCATTGAGAAATGGTTCATTCTTGTTTAATTTGTTTAAGGTTTCTTGAAAATATGTGGTAGGTGAAAATGTCGGTTTTGCATCCAAATGAATAGTCAACATTCCTGAATAATTTATGAGTGGCAAAATAATGTGACATGGTATAGTATTCAAATCTTGATTATTACAATAACTTTCAGTGAATGTCAATGTAGTATGTTGATCAATCGCGCATGCGATTGCTGGTTTCCCATAAACAACACTGTGTTCACCAAAAAGAATTATTTTTCCAGGTGCTGTTACTTCAAACTGTATATTAGAACTCATTTTTTATAGAATAAAAATAATATTAAAATGTTAAGTCGTGACAAAATATAATGACTTGATCTATAATTTTTAAGGCAATTAAACTTTATTTAAATTATTCCATTGTTCTGTTGTCAATGTTTTCTGTGAGAACGCGTGTATTTCTTTTAATTCTTCAGCTAGCACTTCATTTACCATTCTGAAAAAAAACATAAATAGAAGAAATAAATTAATGAATTATAAATATATACTGGATGCCTAGAGTGTTTGGAAACATTTTATATAATTTGTACATAAGAATGTTTTTCAAGTTTATAGACACATTGTATTTATGTTTCAACATAGTAGTAATTAATCAATGTCTGTATTAATAATAAATGTATAATTATGTAATAATATAATTACTCATTAGTGATTTATAAATAATTTTTAACTAGATTTTTAAACAACTTTCTTTTATTAACCACAACTATATTAAATCTAACAAAAAAGGCATACAAAATACAATTAAAAAAAAACTTGATAGGTTGTTCATAAATTGAATAACTTAATTAATTATTTGAATATTAATAAAAATTTGAAATTTTAATCACCAATTATATTTCAACTAGACCTCACTCATAAAAAAATTGACCTTAGATAACTTAAAATACTTTAAAATATTTAAGAATAACATATATTGTCTCTTTCTATTTAATATACATTAATAAAACTGCTTTTCTCATTTTTCATTTTTGAAAACAAGTAAATGAATGATAACTTAAAATACTAGCTCCTCATGAAATGATTATTTTCATTTTTTATATAAATGGTGATGATAAATTTATAAGACTCTTTTATTAACACATATACAATTTCCTTAATAATGTGAATACAAAAGACATTTTAAGAGCAATTTTTCTGTTACATTCAAGGTGAATAAAATTGAAAGAGATAAAATAAATATTATTTTTTAGTACCTACTTATAACTTAAAGACCAATGTTAATGTTTAATACTTACAATAATCAATATTAAAAGTTATTAAACTATTTTTGTGAAATACTTTTAACAGATTATACAAATATATATCCTTAGTTAAAAAACACTTCAGAAAATAATGAATCTAGGTTAAACGACTCAGCAATATGTAAATTATTATTATTATTTTTTAAATTAATTTACATTAATAAACTGTGTAGCCAAGTTATAGATTATAAAAATTAATTATTCATTTCTAAGTCAAATAAGCTCATTTTTTTAATAAACTAGCAAAAAAATTGTTATATGTTTGTATTAAAAATTAAGTTTAATACCTCATAATATTTGTAATATATTTTGCTAACAATAGTTCACATAATATTATACGATTCAATTATAATACTAATTAGTGTACAAATATATTATAAATTATAATTAACTTCCTATGAAATAATTATTTGTATTGATGATTTAAAAATAAATATTATAGACAATAATTACTAAGAATTTACTTACCGATGACGTTGTAATAATGTTTTACCATTAAATTTATCCGATACCACAACTACGCTAAATTTAGCACCACATCCATCAGAATCGTCATTGACAGACTAAAATGAAAAATACATAAAATAAATTAATATTTATATATCACTAAAAAATTGTTATTCAATCAACATCGTACTACTTTGAATAAAAATGTTAATAAGTTTATTTTATAAACATTGGGTTTTAATAATTACATAAAACCTGATAAAATAAAAATAATTTATATAGTTATAGTTTAACTAAAATTAATAAATATATAACAGATATTGAAAAGTAAATAATATAGTATATTTTATAAATTATTAGTTATTATACATTTTACTCTTTGTGGCATTTGTTAAACTATTTACATTCTTTAATCAATTATACTTTATATTGACTGTTAGGATAATCATATTTTATATATTATACCTAGAATTTATATAATAAATATTCAAAGTTCAAGTGTATAACATAACATCGACAATAATGTATTTTACTGTTTTTCTATGTTAAATTTATGGGACTAAAATAAAGTAAAGTAATTAGTAGATCATTCTGTATTTACCCACACAGATAATTTTTTCTTAATGCAAAACAATTTTGAGAATATTGAATAAGAAAATTATAAAAATAATGTATCTATACATTAAATAAATGTTAACTTTTTTAAAAACTCAATATTCAATATCTAATGTAAAAATATGACATAATAGCAAATATATTTAATACATATAATCAAAACCATTGTCAATATGTATACTTAATTTTGTCTTATATTATCATACTGAATAGATATCAGACTTCAATAAAGATGATATTATAGTTTTGTTTTGTTGTTACTTACCTGTGTAAGAAAACATTATATTCAATATATTTTGTACTAATATAGAACTATATAACAGAGGTGTAAAATTAAAAGAACACAACTTACATTTTTACATTGATATAATTCATTACTTTATATTTAATAATTGTACAATAACTAATATAATCAATGATATTAACTAAAATATTAAAAATAATGTCATATTCATAATTTTGCCAATTTATTTTAAACATGGTTTCTTAAACACTACTTGAAAATAAAAATAATATAATGTATTATCTGTATACGAAACAAATTAAATAGCTATGGATAGTTGACATAAAATTTGTATTTTTAAACTATAGACAAAATCTTAAATTAATTTACAAACACACGCAGTATACATTTTTAACATTCAAACAAATAATTATAAATTTTAAACTTTTTAATATATTATAATATTTACTTTAAAAACATATTAAATAATAATAAAAATTTTGAAATATTCATGGAAATTAAATTAATAAACCCTAATAATAAAACTTATTTATTTTAAGTAATTTAATATAATTTTTTTTTTGGAACTTGCAATAATAATTGACTAAAATTAAAATAGATCAAAAACAAAATAAAATGCATACAACTATAAACAGATATAATCAAAGGCCATAAATCAGGATATTTCTGGGGAGGTTTTAATGCTATAGAACAAAAAGTTATTACAACACATCCAAATAAAGAAAAATTACGTAATAAATGTAATTTTGATGCTTCTTTTTGTTGTAAAATTAACTTCTCAATATTATTGTACAATATAAAATAAATTAACGATAAAGAAATAAATGGGAGAAACAAATTATCCCTTATCAATAATGGAAGCATGCTAAATGTTGTCAGAGACACAAACCAAGTACAGATAAATGCATTTTGAGGAGCATACATTAAAACTGGTATGGCAACTAAAAGTATGCTTTTTTCATGAACTTGAAAAGAAAATAGGAAAAAAGACAATGAACAATTAATCAACGAAAGTAAAAATTTTATTTTAGAAGGATTTTTTAAAAGATCCAGGCATGTGGGGAACACTGAGATGAATGTTATTAATAGGCATATAGTAGCCATGGTTTGATTATTAACATTCCTCAACTTATAAAGAACATTAATTAGACACCACATATTGGACACTTTGTCTTCAAAAACACCTCGTTCTAATGGGAAAATTCGGTGTAAGATTTGAAATATTTGTTTGGGATCACTAATAAAAGGAACCCATAAAAATAGAAATGTTATCGTCACACTTAATACAAGAATAAATAATGTCTTTAATGCTGTAATGAATGAATGTTTCTCATAAGTTTCATAAATAAATCCAATATAATAAAAGAAAAATGGCAAAGCATGGTATAACTCCATTTGCTTGTAGTTTAAAGCCATACTGAACAAAATGCAAGTGAGGATGGTTTTATTGGTAAACATACTAGCAACACTTGCCACAAATAAACCAAGAGAAACACAGTTATACTGAAAATGGCCATGATCTATTAATATTAATCCAGGGTACA
Organism: Pentalonia nigronervosa; assembly: GCA_014851325.1. Classification (NCBI taxonomy): domain Eukaryota; kingdom Metazoa; phylum Arthropoda; class Insecta; order Hemiptera; family Aphididae; genus Pentalonia; species Pentalonia nigronervosa. Next base: position 62,218 of record JACXSJ010000504.1, on the reverse strand, counting down.
ACAATGTTATTGCTATGGCCATTGTTTGATTTATTTGGTTATTATTCTTAATTTTGAAAAACTGTCTGAAAAACCAACAAATAGCTGGTATAAATATCAACAAGTCGACTATAAGCACAGAATATCTCATGAGTAGTTTATGAAACTTTGACTCATAACCTCTAGATGAATTGAGCTGGACAGACTCTGGAAGGATTTTTTTAAGTACTAAACCGTTTAAAAAACTATGGTAAGCTGTCAAAGGTGGATAGTCAAGGCCCCAATATAATAAATCGTTGTCAGATGAATTAAAATACCATTGAGTGGTTGGTATAGAAACTGTAACTTCCATCCAATGCCGTTGGGCTTCATAATCACCATACATCGGAGTTTTTGATTTTCCAGAATAATCATGCAAGCTGACAAACCAACGAAATAATACAGCAATCATTAAGATAAGTTTTTCATCGAGTACTTTTTTCAAGTATATAGGTATTAAGTATTTGTAAATCATTGTATCACAATATAAACTCATAAATCAAAATGAGACACCTGCTTTCACGAGAAATGATGATTGTTCTGGAAAAAGAAAAATGGAAATTTTAAATAATACTGCCTTTTAATATCTAAATTAAGATATTATAAAAACATATTTAAATTTGTTTTTGAATAAAAATTATTCGAATTAATTTAATTTTTATTTAATATAAAACTATAAAGATAGGTAAATTAGTTTTCATTTTTAAAGTATTAATATTTTTTTTTCTTAAAAAGTAAAATTCTAATAAACTATTTTGAATGTAATATACTTAAACTAAGTAGTTTAAAACATTATATGTACGGTGGTAAAGCTATTGCTACTAAAAAATAATACAGGACACATGATCAAATTTCTAAAAAATAAATTAAATGAGAGCAGTCTTTATTTATTAAATTTAATACTTATAAAATGTTTTATTTATATTATTCATTAAAAAAAATCACTTATTATAATAAGCAAAATATATAAAATACAGGTTCAAATAAATAATACATTTTTCAACATAAATATATTCAAACTTTTTTTTTATGTTACTATCTATAAGTATTATATTTTTAAAAATGATAATTAAATACAAAAGTTATGGTAATTAATTTGAAAATAAAATTAATTATTTACACTCGTTTTAATTTTCTTCTTTTTAGGTTTGACTGCAATGGTTGATCGTACTTTGAAAACTGCTTCACAAGTTGTGCAAATTGGACTTATTTTGCAATAAATAGTTAAACATAATGAACACACAAAACCAATTGCTGTTAGGGTTCCATGACAAAAACAAAAAGGTCGGAAGTCTAACTGTGGAGCTAATGGTATAACTAATTTTTTCCTAGAAGAAGGTTCCGTCAAAAATATCCATTGTAAATACAGCAATAATCCTTCTAATTTAGGCATACGAAAATATGAACCTTCTGTGATGTAACATGCTTGTTTTAATAGAGTGACATCATGGGTAAGACTACATACATCAATAGCTACATTTTGTTTTTGAGCTGTGAAAAATGTATTCATACAACGTATGTATTTGTCTCCTTCATTATCACAACCAGATATAATTAATATTCTAGAATTCATTGTTTCGCCAGGAAATAGATTACTTTGTAATCTGTTTATATAGCATAAAGCCTTAGCACAAGATGCTCCAAAGACTGTATCTCTAGACATATGTGGTTCTTCAGCAGCATCCTTCAAGAATTTTACAATGTTAAATTTGATAGAACGATCTATGTGACTGAACAATTCATATTGGCTTCCACCCATTTTACAACTACTGACTGTTTTCTTTTTAAAATCAAGTTCATCTTGATCGGAATATATAAAATCACAACTATTTGGGTCAGATGCAAGAACTGCAACTTTATTATGAGTCCGAAGCATTAGGTGAGAATTAGCAAAAGCAACAACAGAACTAAGTATAGATGATAGCTTTATTTCTCCACTAAGCAACGTATCTTGAGCTGGGTTAACATCAAGGATTATTACCAGAAGACTGGAAAAAATTTTCTTTGGAGTTTCTGATTGCATTCTGCTCACATTGACTATCGATCAGAATTCAAATTTTAATAATACACTAGTTAAATCACATACAATATTTTAGGTAATTAAAACAATACTTATTTTACATAATTACATTCAAAACTAAACTATGTAATAAATTATACAAGAGGAAAATCGTTTATCAAAACGGTGAAATAATAAGTATTATATTATTATTTGTTTAGAATCAACTTTCAAAATTTGATGTCAACAATGAACAAATACTAACATTTTACTAAATTAAACTAAAAACTGAAAGAAATGCCAAAGCCACAGCCAAATAGTGCCCAGGGCCCTAAGACCCTATAAAAAAAAAATGATAAAAGTTATAATGTCTTAGAACCATAGACAGAACATGCAACCTTATCACACGTGCAATTGAAAAATTATTTGAGGTTACATATAACCGATAGATAAGAATTTAATATTTTAACGAATTGACGATAGCGTTGCTCAAACTGAACCATGGTGATTTTTTACTGACATAAAATATAACGCAATACATAATACAATTACGATGTAAAGAAGATAACTGTGTCTTCTCTACATTGTGAATAATTACAATATAACTTTATATAATTACAGAATAGATTATAATATAACCATTAACCATAGCACTTATATAAAGCCGGGTGGCGTGTACACTTCAACTTTCAACACTTGCGACATTCGTGCGTAATATAAGGTTGTAACGTAACATCTTTTGATGCGATCAGAATTTACTGATAACTCATGGAACGGAGTTACGGTTACACATAAATGTTGCAAGTGTGTACCCGGCTTAAGGTAACAGATTTGTAGAATAAACTATAAACAATAAACATTAAAACATGTTATTTGTACATATTATATGTGTATAAAGGTATATTTATATTTAAGGTCCGTGGATGAGTACATAACATAATACATCGAATTTATTTCATAGATCTCATATAATGATATATTACATAGTGCATAACTATTTACTATAAATTTAGGTTTTAGGTAAATACACAAGCTGTTGGCTGTAGCTGCCAAGTACTTAAGTGCCTACTGCCTGCCTAAATACTTAATGTTGTTGTTTTTATTATTGTAATAGCTCATAAATATATAATAAGACATAAGTGTACACTTAACAAGAATTAATCTATATGTATATATATAAATGAAATGGAAGATTGTCTGTTAGCTAGAAATTCAAAACCTACTGAACAGTTTTAAAAAAAAAATTATATCTGATATCAATAGATTTCTTGAGACTTCAGACTTTGAGGATGTTTATAGCTTATTTTTTTCAAATCCTAAAGGCTAGCTCATGCATGAATTTAGTTTTTGGTCAACGAAAAAAGAATATTTTTTGTTTATATTTTATATATAATATTTATATAATTATTAGTAAAAATATAGTATATACATCTTTTTACATATATATTTATAAAAAAGATTTTTGACATTGACAATACAACTGGTATAATATAATTATTAATTATATAATCATCAATAAATTAAATGGATGATTGGCTAATCAGTATTCAGAATAAGTATTAAGCATTACACAAACTATGAAAACTGAAAATATCTAAAAACCCTATATAGTATACAGTATTTCACAATTAATTTAAGACAGTAAACAGACAGTATATCGATTCTCAAAAATTATTAATGTTTTTGAAATTATCTGCCTTTAGATTTATAAAATAATTTGAAGATGAAAATAAATTTGTTGAATCATAAGTTAATTAATTAAAAAAATTAATTTATAAGTATTTAGCATTTTGATAAGTAGAGTAGTGGCCTAACATTTGCTACACTTGATTAAACTTAAGATAATTATAACCAATCAATACTTATTCAAAATTTCCCATTTTAGAATATTATATTAAAAATGTACATGGTAATTTCAATAAGTGATTTGAAATTAGTAGTGGCGCCCAACTCCTTGACTAGGTATAGCAGTAACTGTACATTGAAAATAAGGGGAGAAAAATGTTCAAAAAAAATATTTTATTAAAGTAAATTGTTAGGAAACATACATATATAAATCACTTTTGGTCACTATTTTAAAAAGCTTAAATTACTTTCAGCCCTGAGTCAATAACTATAACTTTATACATTAATATTCTCCAATATTAACAATTAATAGAAGAAACAAAGAACACCATTCAATTTTGATTTTTGGAGGGGATGGGTGAATAAGATTATTTCTTACTACACTTGAAAAATATGATTTAGATGTCATTGGAAATAACTTTAAATGTTTGCTGTTCAAACAGTATACCCATCATTTTTTGAATTTGTGTACTACCAATACACACTACCTATACATTATGTTATATTACAAAAAATTTCAATCTATAATTATAACCATAGTATATAAATCTTAATTTGTAGTGTTTTTTGAGAAAATAGTTAAATTATATTGTCTTAGATGAGGAAGTAGTACATATGACAGTTAAATATACATAAAATAACACTTCTATACTTAAAACTCAGTATTTATAAAATGATGGCAATAATTTATATTATTATTCTAAAATGTTGATAAATAGAAAGATTTAGTCATAAATTATAATAGTTGTTTGATACTTCATCAAAAATATTACAGTCTCGGTTTGAAATAAATATTTATATATTTTATAAAAAAAATCCAAAATTGTATTATGAAACAAATTTTTTTTTAAAATATTGACAAATAACACCTTTGTCAAATCAGATATATCAGAATTATGATCTTTGTATTAATCAAGTCTTGAAATAAATTGTATAAGCGTTTTAATTAATTTGTTATATATTATTATATAGATAGTAATTTTTCACTCGAATTAAGCAGTAAAGTATCAGAAAAAAATTGTTTTTATACTGTAAAACTGTAAACAGAATGGTTACAATTTAAAGAATTTTAGGTTAGTAAATAGAATTGTAAACCTAAATGTGACGATAATCATTAGCTCAGTTGTGTGAGCACAAAAAATTAGAAAAAATATGAAGAATACCTATATCTTGTTTGAATATTATTATATTTACCTAATTATTTATATTGTTGATTATAAATAGTATTAATAATCAATGGTTATATTATATTAAATTCAAAGAGTAAGACATAATATTAATATTATGCATAATATTACTTACAAAATTTACTTATTTAATATTATACAATGATACATTTTATATTGTTATTAAACACAAATTACAACAATTTTAAATGTTACTAAAAATTTGACACCTAAAATAAAAAACTAGTGAATCTAGTAAATTACCTATATTTTCAATATTTTGTATTCGCCTATAAGCTTTACATAATAATATTTAAAATAACATTAGAGAAACCGATAAACCAAAAATATCTATAATTATTTACTATTCTCTACATATAACCATGCATTTAGACATAAACACTTAAAATAAAATATATTGAATATTCTAAAAACTGTATTTATTTTTTGTTAAATAAGTTATTATTTTAGCCAAGCATTTGTAGCTTCAACACCTTTTAAACGATTTCAAGTATGAAATAATTAAGAAATATTATTGTTGTTAAGTGTAAGAATTATATGACTTTAATGGATAAGAATGATTTGCTACTGTATAAAACAATACTTAAAAATAAATTTAAAAAAAAACCGCCTTAATACCTAATAGTGAATTATATTTGAACTCACCACATATGATGCATCAAATGCAACTGTTAATTTAGATTTTAATAAACCTTCACTTATGGTCATTACAGCAAGTAATGAAGAATATAATTTAATTAAAAATAGTGTAGCATAAAATATTGAGTGATCTAGTTTAACACAACTTTTGAACCAAACTCAGTACTCGAACTCAACACTCAACAGTATAATGGTATAAAGTATAAACACTATAAACTGTAAAATACAATTTGTTTTTTTTTTATGTAGATAAAATAAATCTTTCAGTCAATTTAATTTACTGATTACAGGTAGCGCGCATAGTGAAACTGCTTGTGACTGTAACAGTATCACAAAATGATAAATGTATCTGTATCAATGTATTCCGTATGGTACCAAATGGCAAATACTATATAAATGATGAGGGATGATAATACGCGACACTTGCGGTCAAAATACGAAACACTATCTTGTCCAACAAAAATCAAGTGTTTGCGTGGTTGCCTATAAGATATAAATACGGCGGTTTTATGTATGAATTGCCTACGTGCTTTATTGTGATTTATGTTACAGACGTTTGAAGTCTAATAGTATAAAATGTTAAGCAGTTCCGATTATGGTATAAAACCACAAATTAAATGAAATGTCATTTAATCTATTATAAAACTATAAATTCATTTATATTTGACGAGGTTGGCAACAATATAGTTACCATATAACAACGGTCACTATTTATGATAAAATAGTTGCGCAATGAAGTCTGATATGAAATCCGTCGTATGTTCTTAACAAATTCTGACGTCGGTGCCGCCCAAGGCTTATAAATTCCTTACATCATTTTATACATCCACCACAGATATGTACCAGACTATATGAAACAATATTTTCATGTAATCCGTTTATATACTGTACATAAATCTGAACTCGAATTAAATAGCTGCCGTCTGCTTCAAAATTCACCTATATAATCACATTTATAGTATGATATAGCTGTTGGCTAAATAGTTTATTATACTTTATTGTACTTATTTTATCTTGTACTTTTCTTGTATTTTATTGAATACTTTATTTATATCTTTGGTGTAAACATATACATCCAACAACATAGGAGTGTGTTCAGTTATTCCAAACGTGATAAGAAATATTTTTTATTACCAACGTCAAATATTAAAAAAAATTCCTGTAGGAAATTTAAATGGGCTTATGTTGAGATATTGTATGACACGTAGTCCTATAAAACATAAGATCCATTGATTATAAATAGCCAGTAGGAACTTATATTATTAATGTTTTATAAAAACATCATAATAATCATACCTATTATATTGTTATCTTAAGTCATTAAAGTTATTTGTATAAATCAGTTAAACAGTAGTCAAAAGACAAAAAAAATCAAAATTTTTTTTTGAAGTTACGAATTACGACAACACTTTATATAAATGGTTTTAAATTTAAACTTTGAAAAACATACTTTGATTTTTTACTTCAGTATCTTTTCAAGTATAAAAGTGGTCAAGCGTCAAAAAGCTTTAAAACTTAATACAAGTATCTTAATGCACCATTATTACTTGATTTAATTTAATATCAGCATTAATTTAATATTTCTTAATATAATATAGTCATTAATTCATTAATACAATTTTAAATTTATTAAAGTTAAAATGTAGTCGCTCATTAAAAATATTTCGAAAATTTTATTTTTGAGGTTGGTACCTTATTGAGTTGTACTTCTTATCAAAATTGGGATATCTGTTCTCTGCCGTACATCGTATATGATACAAGATAGATTCTATACTTCTATTTTAAACCGTGGATCTACATGATTAAAGACACTAACCGTGATCGTGGTTAATATCTCGGCTATGTATAATTGATAAGATTTTCTATATTTTTAATTTTTATCATTATTGTTATTTAAAATTTAAATTTAAAAATATTAATTTGAATAAAATTTAAATTTTCATTATTAATTTAGTTCAAAGTTGTAGATGTAATTACTATGTTCTAAATTAATTCAAGTATTGAATTATTTACAAATCATTCAAATAACATTGTATATGTATATTAACTTATAAAAATAATTATAATTATGAAAATATACAATTCAATTAGGAATTGTTCAAAAATATTTCTTCAAGAGAAACTATTCAAACAGAAATTATTTTTAAGTATTCAAAATCAAATTTCTAAAATTAGTTCAACCAACCACGATAGAACAACTTCTGGCGATCTATTTGTTTCAAAATTATTAAACAGTTTTAAAGTACCACATAAAAATCAATTTACTTGTTTATTAATAAAATGCAGTTTTTGTTATAACACATCTTTATACATTAATAAAATAACTGGTATATAGTTCTAAAATAAATTCTAAACAGCTAACTGTTAACATATTTGTGCTTATTGTGTAATATAATATTTAAATGTTTTAGGTTGGTTTATTTGTACACATTGTTTGAGGTATGGTGATTGGTCAATATTTAAGGCACACATACATAAAAATAATGAAAGGATATGCATACCAACTCCAAAAATTTTTGAAGCTGGTAATGATTTTAAGAATAAGATTGATAATTTAATGCATTTTAAATCATTAAAAACTAGCAGTAAAAAGAGTATTTTAAAATCTCTTAATATGGAGGTAATAGTTTTACATTATTTTAATACCTAATACTTATTAATAAATTTAAACTTTTTTAATAAATACTTGAAGTTATAATATTTAAATTTTAAATAAAATTAATAACTGTAGGAAATCTACATGGTAATCAGGTATTCAATTTATTACTTGATATATGGTACATCTGTAAAAAATGCCATTTTAGTTTTTTTTTTATCAAATTTACTTTTAAATTCACGGTTAATTTATATAAGTTTATTTTTTGTTTATAAATAACTATTAGATTTATATTAATGGCAGTGTGTTATAAAGAAAGCAGAATATCAAAATTCAAAACAAATCAATCAATAATAACTTATAAATAGGTAGTAATTTAAATACACACTCACAAAATTCTACTTTTCAAAATAATAAATATATTATGATTAATATTTATTGACATAATTAAAAATGTGAAGATAATTAAAATAACCCTAATGAAATTAATATTTAATAAAATAACACTATTTTTTATGAGTGTTGTTTGTATTTATTATATTATTTATTTTATTTGTTAAATTATATGTATATGATATTCTAATTTTTTTTTTGACTCATTCATTATTTATACATTTATATTACCTTTACTCAAAATAAATAAGTTTTAAAATATTGTTTTCAAGCAACAACTCAAAATCGAAGATGGGTAAATTTATATTAATATTTTAGAGTTTCAGTTATTATTTCCATTAAGTTTTTTTTTGATAGTTATGTAAATTTTAAAACTTATTGATATTACTAATTGTACAATAAATTAATTTTTTTTTTTATTTTTCATTTATTATTATTTAGGATTAAAGAATTCTTATAATTAATGTGTTTATTTTTTAGGAATTGAAAATACAAAATCTTGATCGTATTCCCGGTTTATATGTTAATTCAGAAAATAGTTCCTTGTACTTGACTATGTTGCTTGATAATAAAACAGTTGTTGGATATAAAGAAATTAAATTGGAAAAAAGTCTTAATCAAAATACTGTACCAGATGATTGTTGCTGGGGAATTGCTCAAGTTCCTCCATTCACTTCAAATAATAGTCAAAGTGCGATTATTGTTGATGACTTTAAACATTTGTTAGTATTAGCTGGTCATCAATCATCTCATCATATTATTTGCTTACCTCATGGTATTTATATTATTTTAATCAGTTAATGAATGTTTTACCAAGTATAATATACTTATGATTTTATAAATTAAGATTAGTTTTGTATTAACATTATTTATTTATATAGTAGAATTAACTATAATAAAATTCAACAATGTTTATTATAAATTAATTTCTTTTATACTTAATTAAATTATAATTATTCCAAACTATTCCATAAAATTCTACTTTTAAATTGTTTGATCCAAAATGTCTAAATAATTAATATATTTTGTTGTATCAGTTTGTAATCACTAAATTCACATTTTCATCAATTTTATTTAATATCTTCTGATTAGACTTTTTAAGTACATTTGAATTCTATTTGTAAACTGTTAAGTGGTTTTAAATACTAATAGTTTTAAAGTTAACTTGTTTTAATAATTTACATTTTTAAGGTTTGCGGAAATTACCACAAGAATTATTGCCATCATTGGAGTATTTTAAGAGATTGATCTTATGGTTTGGAAATGATCAAATTGCATGGAACTCAGCAAGAACATTTGCTAAGAAGTTGATAGAAAATAGATGTTATTTTATAAGGCCTACTCATGATCAACCATCCCCTTATTTAGCTTTTAAACTTGGTTTAGATATTGAGAAAATACTTAAAACTGCTGATAAAATGGTTCATCCCAGTATTATTCAATTTTCAACAATACGTAATGAAGTTTATACAGAGTTACAAAACTATGACAAGGTTAAGAAAATATATATATAAATAGTTAATAGTTAACATTTAAAAATATTAAAAACTTTGTTTAGACTCTTGGAATGAAATGGACAAAATTTCCAACATTAAATAAAATTATTGGAGGCCATCGTCGTGGAGAACTTACTTTATTAACTGGTCCAACGGGATCAGGAAAAACAACTTTTATAAGTGAATATTCATTAGATTTAGCTGAACAAGGTGTAAGTAATTCAAATATTCTGAATTAGATACTAAAATACATTATTTAACGATACATTTTTGTTTATAGTAGATATAATATAATTATGAGATCTTTAGATAGTTTTTGGGTATACTATTATATAGCATAAGTTTGGACTGTAGTGTAACCTCAGACATAAAATAATTTTTAATAGTTTTGTTGATAACACATAGAAAAAAATTCCTTTTTTTTGTTGATTCTTCAATAAATTTCATTACATGTAATTAAATAATAAATTATCCTCTGTAATAGAGTTGATAAATTTATACAAAATTATGTTATTAAAATGTGATTTGTATTATAATTCTAAAAAACAAATAATTGTTATTATCTGTTAAGTACAGTAGGATTTATTACTATGTGCACTTGCATGCTCACACTTTTACTCCATAGTATTCTCAGTTGCCATTTATATTTTAAACATAATTACGCAATAAATTGTATGATATTTTGATATTGGAATTTTTGTATACATTATTACTAAACATTTTTTAAATATTTTTATAAAAACATACTATAGTGTACAAACCTACCCTTTACTTTTCTAAATTTGTCCCATTATATAAATAACAAGTAGAAATAAATATGTGTCTGAAATTATGACAAATGAGGGGTAATATTGGACTACTATATAGCTATATAATATATACATATTAACTATTTAGTAAGCAGAATCAAACATTTAAAAAAAAAAAAATGTATTTTATTGTGTCTGGAATATTGCCACCTAAAATTTGGTATTGGAATAATTCAAATTAAGCTTTAATTGAATTTTTTATGAATGAAGTAGCTTAAAAATTGACCAAACTTATACCATATAATAGTACACTTGTATATGTAGTAGTTATCCAACCATATTTTCTTGTATATTTTCCTTTAAGTGTTTTTTCAACTTTTAAATAAAATAAATATTATTTATGATTTTTTTTTAGTTTTAATTTAAATTTTAAATTTATTAATTTTTTTACAACAGTATAGTTTAAATTAAATCTACTATGACTTGAAGGTAAACAAAACTATACTCGGTCAGATGACTCTGATGTTTAATTAATTTTAAATTTCTTGACTATTATATTTTTTTCAAAATATATATACTTGTAGTATATACCTGTAGCTTGTCAAAAGTACCTACTTAAAAAGAAAACATTTTTTTTTTTATGATAATTATTAATTAGTTGTATCTCTTTTATAACATTTAATTACTAATCTAAATGCATACAAAATATTTTTATTACATTTAAAATAATTTATATTTGTCATTCTTTATAATATATTGTATGTGTATAGTTGCCAACATTATGGGGAAGTTTTGAAATACGTAATCAACGTTTAGCAAAAATCATGCTTCAACAATTTGCTAAAGAACCTGTGCATCTTAATTTAGATTTATTTGACAATTTAGCAGATCAATTTGAAAAGCTTCCACTGTACTTTTTAACTTTTCATGGTCCCCAACCACTCAACATGGTGATGGATGTAAGTTCAATTTAATAATTGTTAATTTATAAAAATTGAAGCTTATTTTTCTGTTTATTGATTTAAGCTTTGAATATTATACAAAATAAATATACAACTTTTTAATAAAATATGCTAATGTAATTTAGATTAAAATTAAATAGGTACATTAAAAATAAAATATTCTAATTAATCAATAATATTTTTCATAGTCTAATTGGTTTAAAACTCATCAGTTATCTCATTACTAATATTTTTAAACATTACCTTATGTACATAAGGTAGATATTATAAGGGTATTGGGTAGGTATTGTCGCATCACCCGTACTAAATGACATGCTCTAAAACCTAAAATAATTATTAAAGACAATTTTCGGTCAAAAATACTTTTATTAAGTACAATAATCGAAAAAAAGAACACTTGGCCCATACAATTGTTGCTCATTAACTTCTGTCAAACTACACGACTGTTGCTGGACTTCCTCGTGTCTGTGTGTGTGGTGGTGTTATATAGCACATTTTATGTTACTTCAACACATCTTGCTTCGCGGGCATAACCTAGTCATTATAGAATTTGCTCAATTACTAAAATATATTACTACATAGGTATTACATATGTAGGTATGATAATTTTTTAATGATGAATGTCTGCATACGACAGTATCATAATTTATTTTCTTTTTTTATCTCATATAGGTATTCAAAACTTCGTAACATAAATTTGTTTGATTAAAAATGTATTAGTTTATTAAAATGTATATACTTACACTTTGTTTTTATAAGGCTGTAGTAAATGCTGTTTATGTTTACGATATTGGCCATGTGATCATTGATAATGTACAGTTTATGATGGGCATTGGTGCCAAGTATGATATGGGTTCAGAACGATTTTGGCAACAAGATTCAATCATAGCAGAGTTTAGGAGGTTCGCTACTTATTCAAACTGTCATGTGACATTAGTAATGCATCCTAGAAAAGAAAAAGATGTCGAACAGTTATCCATCAATTCTATTTTTGGTACTGCTAAAGCCACTCAAGAAGCTGATAATATTCTTATAATACAAAATAAAACTATGGAATCTTTACAAATTAAAAAATATTTACAGGTATAACTATACTGTTTTTATATTAATATAATTTTATTTTAATATATAAATAATATTTTTTTCAGGTTTCCAAAAATCGATATAGTGGTAATCTTGGAGTTATGGCATTAGAATTCAATAAACAAAGTTTAAGTTTTTCACAAAAAAAGATATAATAATATAATTTTTATAATATTTATAAATTGCTTGTTTTATTCAATGCTTATAAATATTTTTACATAAAATAATTAATGAATTTTCTTCTTTATATACACATAACACAACAATAATTTTAAAACTTATTGTTGTATGTATTCCAGTATAATTTGACCATTGATGATGATCATAATATAACAGATAACTATATTATTAAATACTGCTCTTAATATTTCACCTTTAAAATTTAGATTTTTTTTAAATCTTTCAAACTTTTTTATCCAAATTATGTCTATCTAATGAAGGTATTACAATCTAGTTAAGTAGTTAAATTGGATGTAAAAGTTGTAACAGTCAAATTTTATATTTTGAATACTTAATTTATTTGTTTCTTAAATTTTGAACCTGTTTGGAAAAATCTCAAGTAGTAATACATTAAATAATACCCAAATTTGTTTTATTTTACTAAAGACCTATTCTAGTGTTAGAATAACATGAAACCTATTATAACCAATATTTGATCATGATAGACCTTATAAGGATTAACTACCTGAAAATTATTTTAAAAAAACATTAATATTCATTAAATTTATTTTTAACAATATTGTAATAAATGTATAATAATGTGTATCAGATGTTCTTAATTGTTACGTTTAATAAAATTTCTCCTGATTTTACTGCAAGAAGTTTAAATTAAAATTTGAATAAGTTATAAAGTTGCTCCAAGTCTTCAAATTTCCATAGTATTTTTACTAAGTATATAAAGCTAAAAGAAAATCATTAATATTACCATTGATTATAAATACTAGTATTTATAATCAATGATATTACTAACAAATCAAAGTTGTTTTACTTTTAAGGGTGTTGGTACCAGTCATTAATTAAGGAGTAAAATTTAGGCAATTCAATTCACATGTATCGACCTCGCGCTGAACGAGCATGTGTGTGAATATGTAAATTAATATTAATTGAGTGAGTTATAATTAGTGTGAGATATTGGCGGCGCATGGACCGTGCATTTGTGAGAGTATATACAAATCTGTATTAATTCGCGTGTTATTGTTTCATGGAAATTCTATTATGTTAATATTATTATAATATCAACTATTATAATCATTAACCGGCATTCATATTTGATATCAAATTTGGTGTACTTTATTACGATTTGTACCTATGAACTTATTTTATTTTTTCCAAAATAATTAAATATATGAAAGGCATGAAAAATTTGCAAATAAAAAAAATGTATCATCTTACCGGAAGATAAAAATACGAAAAAAAAATGTAATAAGTAAATTATTTTGGTTATAATAAAAGAGAACACAGAAATTGTATAGTGAATATTATTGTAAACAAATTAATTAATTAAATTACACGTGAAATATGATAATGTTCATGAAATATTTATTAGTTGTTTTATAAATGTTTATTGTATTAGAAAAAGTTAACAATGTTTCACATGATGAAACACAAAATAAACTATGCTGTTCTAAAACATTAGATGTACAATCAACAAGTACTGATATCAGAGAAGAAAATTTGTTATGGTTTTAATCAGTTGTACGTTATTTTTTTTAAAATTATATTTAAAAACTTTAAAATCATTATTTATTACATCAAAATTTGTATTCCTTTTATGTATTATTGCGTTTAACTATGATCAGTCATTTGATACAGCAACTTCATCAAACAGTGATATACTTAATGTTCCTGAATGAACAGACGTGAGTTATTACATGAGATTACATGTAAAATTACCACGGTACCAAATTTATGTATTCGTTTTTTTTTTTTAATTTTAAAAGTTATGAGGACACTACACGGCCATTTGTTGTCTCCGTCATACAAGTATGTAACATAGCAAATTTACGATCAGCAGATAAAGTTTAGCTCTGTTAGTTAAAAATTTTTAATGAATCGACCTATTATGAAACTTGATGGTAAGAGCATTATCTGTGTTTGTATGTGGGTTTTTTACGATAGTTCAATGTTACACACTTGTAAGACTGAGACATCAAATATCTGTATAGTGTCTTATGATGATAAGAAAACTACCCAAATCAGTGAAATGTACAGCAAACATGATTAAAAATTAGTTTTTATAATTTCTTTTGAAGTAATTAACCAAAAGAATTGATACATTATACAATTGAGTATCATACAAGTTTAGTTTCAAACAAATTTCAAAATTTTCAAATTAATTTTGTGCAAATATAGAACTAAACTTTTTAAAATTTTTGTGGTTTTTTTTTTATTCTGAGTGGAACAATGAATGTATTAATTTTAAAATGATGTATGTTTTTTAATTAATTATTTTTCCTTTGTGCACAATTATTTACTAGTCGAAGTAATACTTCAAACTTTAACTTTGTGAGTGGTTTCTTGACAAAACAAAAAAAAAAAAAAAATAATAAGGAAAAACTGGAATTTTTACGTAAAACTAGTTTTTGACAATATCGATTTTTTTATTTAGCTGTAACTCCAAAATTAAAACTGAAAGTACTTGAAACTTTCGTCAAATGTTTATACTGTCGTAATCTATACACTATATAACTTTCAAAATATTTTGATTATTTTTGTGCTATTTATGGACAGTTGTAATTTTCTATTTTTTTGTTTTTTTCTTAAAATGTCGATAAAAAAATTTTGACTGGACAAAAATTTTTTAAAATTTAATACAATATTCCTCATAAGTTTTACATATCGTAATTGAAAAATATCAAAATTAGTTAGTCACAGTTTTTTTTATAAGCATTTAAAGATCATATTTTTGAAATTTATCAAAATCACGAAAATGTGCAAGTTATCTTATAGTTAAAAATACATAAAATTTTTAATATTCACAACTAATGTTTTAAAATTCAGTTTTCTAGTAATTCTGCATTTTTTTCACATATTATAATTTTAAAAAATATTTTGCTTATTTTGAAGCTATTTATAAAGTATATAGGCAATGGGTATTTGAAATGTTAGATTTTTTTTTAAATTTTTGTTTAAAAAAGTTGATAAAAAATGTTCGTTCTGTAAAAGTGCTTGAAAACGTAGGCATGTACCTAATACAAAGTTGTACATAAGTTAATCTTATAGGAATTAAAAAATTTAGAAAATACTTGGGCACAATATTTTTTTATCGTATAAGTTTTACGGTTTTTTTTTGTTTTTAAATTTAATGTTGAAGGTCGTCATATAATGGATATTGGTTATTTGTTTAAAAAAAATTGTTTAAATCAATCATCAACAATATGGTTGTAATTTTAATGATTTACTTTTGGTCGGAAAGCAAAAAATTGGATTTTTAAGTGAATTCTTCTTTACTTATAAAATGTGTCGCAAAAATGAGGTTATTGAATCTGAAAATTCAAATTCGTTGTTAATGGACATCAACACAGTAACAGTTACAGCAATTGTGAATTCGAGATAAGGTTTTGCTCAGTTGGAAACTTTTCTGCAATTATGAATATACCAAATATGTGCAATAAGTTGTATTAAAAACTGATGGCATTTGATGGCTTATCTTTTTCCAAAATCTTAGTCCATTTTGTCTGCCATAACAAAAATTCTGCTTCAATAGCTAATGAGTTTGGATTATCAATATAAAAATCAACACAAGGTTTAATATCTTTATATTTTAAAAATTTCGTGGAGGGGTCTGAACCCTAAACCCCCCTGGCTACGGCCTTGGAGATGTTTATCAATTTATCTAACAAAGTGGAATAACAAGAGATAGAATGAATACATATAATATAATTTTAAAACTGAAAAAATGTCACAATTTTAGTAAAATTAATTTTTAGGATAATTACATCAATTAGAATATTAGTTAATTTGTCAAATAAAATAATAAAATAATTTAAATACAATGTCATCCTTAACTTTACATGTTTCTTTATTTAAAATATTAAATTGAAAAAGGTAAACGTGTTTTCTTTTTCGCCAGCTCTTCAATTACCTCTGTTGGTGTAATTTTATCTTTTGAATTTATAGATAACATAGCTAACCCGTTTAGTCTTCCCTAAAATAAAAAAAAAATATAGATAATTATTATATACTGTGATCTAATTATTTATACTCATACTTTATAAATAAATAAATAGGTACCTCTGAAATAGAATTTCTTAGATAAGTTTTTATCCTCTTCAAGTTTGAAAAAGTTCTCTCATTTGACGAAGAAGAGACCGGAAGTGTAGCCAAAATTTGGAGAAGTTTAAAAATGTTTGGGTAAATAGATATGTTACATAAAATTAAAGCCTCCAAAGCATTTTTTGGTTTATGATTTGTTTGCATAAGTTTTCTTTGCCATAACTTGTATTCTGATTCAAATATTATGTTAGAAGATCCGTTTTCCTGTAAATCTTCAATATATTTATCTGAAAGATTCTTAAGGTCTTCGAGGTGACCGTTTTCTTAAAACAAAGAGTCGAAATTCGACAAAGTTACTTAATGGTTTATGAACCTATTGTCTAACTCACTAATAAATTTATCCAAATAAGGAATAAATATTGATGCTTTGTAAAATTGCTCTGGTGAACTTGTTGAAACATTATTTCTATGAATTTGTATTTGCACAAACAAAGGAATTTGTATCGAATGATGTAAATATTTTGCATTTTTAGGTCCATAAAATAGGTACCTATATAATATTATGATCTTATTTCAGTAATTTATTCTTCAGATAAGCTTCTTTTATTAGCTACAAATGATCCGAAGTCGAACAATAATGATAATATGTTATGGTTATTGCCGTCCATGCATTGATTATATCTAGTGTTTAAAGTGTGAAATATTTCACAAAAATGTGAAACATTAAAGATATTAATGTATTGTGCTGTGCTGACATATTAGTGATATTATATTATGGTCTTGTTTTCGACTATTTATAGAGAAACTTTGTTTTTTTCCAGTAGTACTTTAGACATTGATTTAAATGGTACTGAAGAAATAGATGAAATTATGTTAATGATAAAAAAATAAATTATGTTTATTGTCATTTGTTTTATAAATAATAAATTATATAAATATATTAAATTAATGAATAATTTCTAATAGGCTATTGGTAAATATATCAAACTAAACTATATTGAAAATTTATCTAGGTACATGCCTATCATACATTCATATGTATTAAAACTTAATAGTTTATAAATATATAATATTATATTAATTTATGCATTCGGTACTTTGGTATTATATTTATGATATTGTACCATTTAAATATTTTTGTAAGTTTTTTATCAAAAAAAAATTGAAATACCTTTATACATGAAAAAAAACAATAACTAATGACAAATAGAAGTAAAAATAAATAAAAACAAATTTTATTAAATATTGAAATATTTCATGAAATTTTTAAACCCTAATTACATCTACTACGACAGAACAATATAAAATAGACACTTGATCATCAGATCAAGCCACTGTATCCCTAAAGTATGAAGTATTGAACTCGAAAAGATTAAACCGTATCCGTAATCTGAAAACATTGGCAACATGTATCCCGTTTTGATACGAAATTATAAAAACGGAAACAATACAGTGACCACGAGCGACAGCCGTTGCGTATTTTCAAATTTTCAGACTTCAGTATTCTTGAGTCTACTGTATGTTGTCAGTTTTTGTTTAACTCATGTTAGCTATCATTATTACTGTTATTACTTATTTGAAATTTGTTAAATAATTCATAATATTGATATGATATATTTGGTTGCTAACGTAAGCCCTGGAGATCATGCCAATGCCATGGTCAACCAATTTGGCCAATTCGTACACTGTCTATACCTTACCGTCGTAAACAATGGATAGTGCCATTGGCTAAATATTTGAATAAAATATACTTAGGAAAATTGGGATAAATGCGTATGTATGCAATTTATAACAGTGTCGTCAGATTAAAGGAGTTGAATATTTAGAAAATTATCATAAATTTTGTTCCTTCTGTTCGTAGTTTATTATTTTAATATAAATAAGTTGTATTTTTATCAATATTTATTATAATCTAAGATTATAATATACATGATAAATATGTGACGAGTATTGACGCGTATGCGGAATAGAAGCCATTCCTCTAGCGACTCGTCAATAATGTTTTCAAAAACGTAGCACACATTGATATTGCCGTGATTCTATCCACAGTATATGATCCAAGGTCTATACCCTTTTACTACTAAGGCGACTTCACATTGCAGTGAGAACCGTGATTTCCGCCATGATTGGCTGAATTTAGTGGTTAGTAAGCGGTATACTACAATTGCTGATTATATAAAATTTTATATAATTTATGCTATAATGCTACTATACTATATTTCATATACCAGAGAGTAGAATCCAATCATACTCATGGTATATGTTTTACCAGTTTTCACTTACCATTTAATCACATCAATGTGAACACTTAAGTCACTCCATTATATTTAAAATTACCTTAAATTAAAATATATTTTTTTTTCTGGAAATCATGGTTCACGTTATTACGATGCAATGTGAAGTCACCTTTGGGTGCCTAATGGCCTATACACATTCCACGACATTGTGTGATTGTGTGAATGTGTTATCAAAATTTTAGGAATGAAAGGCATTAAATAAAATTATAAATTTATAACTGTCAAATGCCAATAATACGTGACGTTTAGCCATGATTAGTTTTAATATTAGTTTAATTTAAAATTAATAAAAAAATAGTGCTGCTAAATATATTAACTAGTGCTATTATATTTATTATTTTATTAACATTTTACCAAAGAGATTCTACAAATGATAAAGCTTCTTTGGAACTACAGATTGGCTAATCTGATTAGGGCAGGATAACTTTTGTTTTAATTTTTTGAATTTTTTATTTTAGTATTCTTTTAGTATAATGTTACTGTAAAGTTTTTACTTATTGGTGCTTTTTTTATGAAATGTATTCATTTAATACAATTTACATGGTTATTAAAATATTTGGTTCGTCTGAGTCTATTCCAATTGGATCTACAAACACTGTCTTTGTAAAAATTTAGGTATAATTGTTTTATACACTAAAATACTATATTTGGAGAATAGATTAGGATTTTATTGAATTTAATTTGATATTCAATATTTACTTCCATTTACTAACAAATAAATAATAATAATTGATATTTTTTAAATATTTTAACATTAAGCTAATGAAATGGTAAAATGATATAAAGTAATTATCATATTATATATTTAAGGTAAAGAGAATCTAACTTCTGACTAGGTACACTGATAATAACTAATGAATTTAGAATGATTGAATTGTTGGATAAAATATTAGCTAGGTATTTTGTTTATGTCCATTAATTGAATATAAATTAATTATTGAAGTCATTCAACTCATGTAAGCATGTTTTATGTAGTGATTACATTATTAAGTGATTTTATTTTATTGTAAATTATTTTTTTTTATTTCTCATTTAAACTATTGGCTTTTGATTATAGTTTAAAAACAATTATATATATATATATTGGTATGCAGTGGTGAGGTGAAAGGGGTTCAATGATGCCTTGGTGTCATGGTGGACTTTAGTATCTGACATCTGTCAATGACATAATGTTTATTTTTACTTATAAATAGGTACATAGTTGTAACTTGTAAATTGTCATTTAACATAAATCAAAAGTCAATTTTTAGATAAAAGATGAAAAAGCCTCTTAGAATTTGATAATCCTAGGTTTGAATTGGTTAAATATTAGTAGGCAGGTAGGTTCTTTAATCTTTAATAGTTTTAAGTTTTCTTCAATTTATATTTTTGAAAACATTTTAAGGATGGTGTGCTTGAGAAAGAGGTGGTAGGTTCTGAAATATATGTTGTGAATCATGGTTTATATATGTTCACCATACAACTGTTGGTATATTGTATGTATAAGATAATAAATCAAATAATTTAATATCTTAATTTATATCTATGTATATCACTCAAATACCTTCTTATATTTTAGATTTAGCCATTTTTTTAAACATTAAATTAAATTTAAAAATTAATAATGTTGAAAACATTTTTGCTATGAATAATATCTAATTATATTTTACAGAAAGTGGATTAGTTATTAATAATATATATATAAATTTTTAAATTATTTTAACAGGTACTTGAAATGTTGTAAAAACAATATGTTATGTATATTATATTTTACTAGAAAAACAATTTTAAATATTAAAATAAATTTGTATTTAAAAATATCTTAATCAGAACTATAAAATAAATTAAGTACAACTTAAATTTTGAGCATGATTTTTTATTACTAGTAGACTAGGATTGACATTTATTCAAAAATATAAGACAGTGTCCTCTCCCATCGAAAAAAAACTCATATCACGGAAATTATAACTGTTTTTTTGTAGATCAAATAGAAATATAGATTAATATATCCTAGTAACCAAGCAGCCCTTATTTGCCTGTGTCTCATTTATGTAAAAAATTAATTTACTGTTATGTTAACTGAATATAATTGTAATATATTTAATTTTAAAAAATTTATAATTTTGGTTGTACACACCACACATATAATAAGACTAATTTTTAAAAAACCCATACTTTTTTGTTTTGACTGTAGTTTAAAATATACCAAAACACTTCTGGTAAAACTAGGACAAATAGTAATCCTATAGTAAACTTTTTAAGTAGAAACATTGAAACTGATTTTTTTTTACAAAATTATCAACATTTTGTAAAGTATCCATACCTAATTTTGTTGTATATTATTTTTAAAATATTTTCCTTTTATATATTAATTTATATTTTTCTTTAGGAATAAATGGATGCATTCAATTTACCACTAATGCAAAAAAATTATTTCTTCAAGATGATTTCTATAAACCAATACAGAATTAATCATTGTATGTACTCTAGTAATTATCAAGATAAATGACTTAAAATGGGAACGTTGCAGTATTCTTCTAATTCAAAAGTAAAAATTTCATGATAGTAATGATAATAAAATTATTTATTTTTAAATATTTTATATGTACTTATTAATTGTGTACTTCTTATTAGAACTTTGATATTGTTTTTAAAAATATAATAATTTATGTATAATTGATTGATTGCATTAACTAAAATACTAAAAATTACTAGACAATTTTTTTGTCAAAAAAAAAATATTTTTTTCATTGGTTATTAGTTGAAGGGTATCTGCAGAGGGAGTTGTTAAAGAAACCAGTGTTAAAAGTACAAATACATAAATTAAGACCATAATCACTATTTTCAAAGTTAAAATAAAAGTTTTTGAGAATAATGTTAAATATTTGTAATTATTAAAAACTATACATACAATTAGAAGGGATAAATATATTTTATGAATCTTTTATTGCTCCATAGGTGACGTTTTATTCTAAAGGTGTATTAATCATCATCAGATAATATTGCAAAAATTGGCTGTCTAAATAATCTAAACACTAAACAATGGTTCTTAAAATGTTATCCTATTTACTAAACCTTTAAATAATAATAAAATTACACTCATTATCAATTGTCAATGCTTTGGTTTGACTTAAAAACTAAACTTCACACAACATTAAATTATTTAATAAATATTCTTAATTGTTTGCCGATAGTTAATTGCACCTATGATAAAAAACTATTTTTTTCTAAGAGAAGTTTATAAATCCATAATTTTAATTGTTGCTTTTTAATGTATTTTTACCAAATGTCTGGCATTTTTTATCACAAGGATTTTTAAATTACATTATAATCATATGGCTTATCTTTTACTTTTAGTCTAATGACTAATTTGTATTGTATTATAATATTAATAAGATCTCAAATATATTTTTTATTTTTTTTATTGAATAACTCCTAATTTTAATTATTTCTGTAAAAAACAAGTACCTATAATATTTTTTTTCTAATATTTTAATGTTACAGAAACTTAAATAATTAGTCAATTTTCAGACATCCCTTAAAATGCCTGATCATACTCTGTTGAGTCGAAATTCTGAAGGAAGATCTTCTGGTAGCAGTGTTGTCAGTAATGGAAGTATGCGCATGGCCACCTTGCCTGTGACATCAATTGATGATGGAAAGTCTAGGTTTCCAAAATTAGAAGAATGTGCTCATTTTCATTATGAACATGTTGAACTTGGACCACTGAAAGTTAGTAATTTCATAAAATTAATTTAATAATTATAGTTTACATTAAACAAATGTTCTCATTTTAATTACTGTTTTTAATATTGATTTAAATATGTAGATTTTTGGTTTAGTAGAAAATTTAAATAGATATTGTTTTTTAACCATATATGAGTTCTGTAATACATAATATTGTTTAACATAGTTATAAAACAATGTGGTAACATATAAAAGCATTAGAAAACAAACAGTCTAATTTTTGTGATATAATTAGAATATTATCAATAAAATATAATTATAGTTATTCTATATAACATTAATTCAATTTATTATCAACAAAATTTATTATTTTTTTGTATTTAAGCCTATTGATTAATATAAATAAATAATGGTAAACAACTTCAGATTTTAAATGTTCATCATTAAGTAGATTATAAAACCTGGCTATTTTATGTATTATAAATTTTAAATTTTTTGTGTGCATATTTATTTTATTTGGTACAATGTGAAATATATATATTTCATTTAAAGACAGTAAAATATTTAATAATTTAATCTTCAAAATATTTTTTGTGCCCTAACAAATTTAATTATCATTGATAATCATTATAAAAAGATAAGATATTTTATGAGGAACATTCAGGTTATTTTCAAAAATAGTTTTTAATAGCGCATCATTGATTGACAGCTAACAGGTCATCACCATTTAGCTTCATGTCTGCACGATAATCACAACTCTCGTATTTTGAGAAATTGTGTTTTTACTAATTATTTTTATTAGTTCATAAACATATTTTTATTGTACATTAATTATTAAATATTTACTTAAGTATTATACAACTTAACATATTTTGTTGTGCATATTAATTTAATTTTGGTTGCATATTTACATGCATATAACTTTTGTTAATATTTTTGACAAAAAAATTAAATATGTTTTTGTATGCATATTTCCATGATTTTCAGTGCAATAAGTCTTTAACCCTAATTATATCTTATAAGTAAAAATAGAAAAAAACAATAAATAACCATTTAGTAATAACAAAGTATTTGAGGTGTGATAACTTAAAAACGAAATTTCTATTATAAGTATAGTTAATTTTAATAATTTTACAATTCAATTATGAAATAATATCCAATTCAAACATCTCATAAACTCAAAATAATTGACCAAAATAGATACAAATTATATTGTTTAACGCAAAAGCCTTTAAAATTAATAATTACTACACCACACAAGTCTTTGGTTTTTTTGGGGGTTTTGGCTGTTTGTAATATCACACCTCATACATGTATGACATAGTGTTAATTATTGTTATAAAAATAAATATATTCTTTAGTTTGATTTGATTGAAGAAGATGAACAAAAATTTGGAAATTTAGAAAATGATAATGATTGTTGGTTAACTATTAAAGTAGAATCGCAAAATACAGTTTGGGTTTTAAGACGATCATATGAAAATGCAAGAACTCTTGATCATCAACTTCATAAATGTGTTTATGATAGAAAGTTCAGTTTACTTCCAGAACTTCAACCTGTACCAAGTGATTGTGAAAATCCTAATGTAAGACATATAATTATAAAGACTTTTTAAATAATTTTAATATTGTTATTATTTATTTTTACATTATAGGAATATTTAAAAGAATTGATTAGTAAATATTGCAAAAGATTATCTCAAATAGCTGTAGGGAGTTTAATTAATTGTGGACCTATTCTTAGCTGGTTAGAACTAGATAATCGTGGTCATCACCTTTTAGTTGCTGATGGAGATCATTGTGCGATAAATACTCCTGCTGTTGCCGCAGCTTATTCAGTCAGAAAATACACTGCACATGCTTCTGATGAAATTTCATTTGATGTAATTTTTATACATTTATAATTCTAATATAAATATTATTAATTAATCTTATTTTAATAGATTGGTGATATCATTTCTGTTATTGATATGCCATCGCCTGAAGAAAGTGTTTGGTGGAGAGGTAAACATGGTTTTCTAGTTGGATTTTTTCCATCTAACTGTGTAGCTGTTATAACAGATAAACTTCCAAGAAATCTTTACATAAACCCTCATATGCTTTCTCTTTCTGAACCAACAAAACCAGTATTAAGGTAAATCTGTGCCCCATTTATATTTTTACATAACATACATTTTGGAATTAATATTACTTAATTAATTACATATTAATTTAAATAAATATATTGCTTAAACAATTAATACGATTTACATTATGATTGATAAAATGTTTATCAATAATTTCAGAAAACACGGTAAACTAATATCGTTTTTTCGGTCTTTTATATTATCGAGGCCAACCCGAAGAACATTAAAACAATCTGGAATATTAAAAGAAAGAGTATTTGGTTGTGATCTGGGTGAACATCTTCTAAATTCTGGAAGAGATTGTTAGTATAATTTTTAATTTTATACTAAATGTAATGTAATAATGTAAAAAGCATTTTTTTCTAAATTTATTATTTTATTGAAAATAATAGGAAGATATGAAACATTTTGATAGAAAAAAAAGATTGTTAAATGTTAATTATTTGTGGTAAATAATTTTTTTTCATAATTTATTTATAGTTTCTAGTATAAACATTGTTTAAGGTTATTTAAGATGATTTAAAAATAATAATTTTAGTCTATATCTATGAGACAGTTTGAATAAACTTATATACAATTTAATTAATATGTTATTTAAAGAAAAACCAAACACAACATATAATATTTTTAATTTGAAGGATTTGTTCAATTATAAGAAAATGAAGGTTTAACGTTTCTACTGACATTATTCAATGAGTTATGAGGAATCTAATAAAAACATGTGATGTCATTGGAACGAGCTCTCTGTAATTGTCTATTCTAAATGTGTAAAAATTGCTTGCTTCACACAATAATTTACCTTGAAAGTAAATTTTCAAATTTTTTTTATACTCATATAATGTGTTTTAATAATCTGAATACAATTGGGGACCTGAATTTTTTTAAAGTGTTTAGTTTTTTTTGAAATATTTAAAATCTTATTAAAGTAACTTTTGTTAGATATACCTCTGTAATTTCAGCAGTTACATATCACAATATGACAT
Source organism: Pentalonia nigronervosa (assembly GCA_014851325.1). NCBI lineage: Eukaryota > Metazoa > Arthropoda > Insecta > Hemiptera > Aphididae > Pentalonia > Pentalonia nigronervosa. The sequence goes on along the minus strand of JACXSJ010000504.1, from coordinate 35,964 downwards.
GTCATAACTGGTTATTATGTATTTTAGTATTTTTAATATTTAAAAAACACTAAACTTTTTATTGAAATTCTAATACTTTTTTCTTCTTAAGTTCATAAAGTTACACATTTTTACATTAATCAAACATTAAAAATAAAATATTTAAGTGAGTAAATCATTATGTAAAGGTAGCAATTTTTCACGAGTAAGATAAGATAGGCAATTATGTCAATGATGTCATTCGGCCACTCTAAATACCCTATTATCTCCTTAAAAAATACATTGCATTTTGACCAAATCATTTTTAATAATTTTAAAAAAAACTTATATGTTGTATACTCTAACATTTTAGTAACAGAAATATTAAAGACAAAACATTCACATAAAAAAAAAAAAATTTAATAGATTCTGCCTCACTTTTTTTATAATATACAACAAATGGTTTACAAACATATTGTGTCTCTTTATATGATTGTACTAATTATGGTAAATTTGTATTTTAGTACCTGATGTGTTAACTAGCTGTGCTGAGTTTATTGAAAAATTTGGAATAGTTGATGGAATATATAGACTTTCTGGTGTTACATCAAATATTCAAAGATTGAGGTTTGTATTAGTATTAAAATATTTGTATAAAATACTTTCAAGCTTATAAAAGCAGACATATTTTGGACTGTATATTATTGTTATGTGCTCTTATGTACAATTTCCTTAGTACAGTACTTGTTACATCTTATCCAAAGTTTCTTCAATCTTTTTACTATAGATATTAGAAACATATAATACTAAAACTATTTTAGTAATTTTTAGTTAATTTTCATAAATAAGAAAAATAATTCATGGCTATACTACAAGTTAATTGTATTTATTTCCATTAATAAATTAATTTGTAACAAATTTTATTTTCTGTTAAATTTCTTACATTATGCATATATATATATGTAGAGTATGCCCTTTATTTCTCCACTTTTCCATAAAATTTTTACAGTAAAACATTTCAACTCTAAAATCCATTATAAAAAATATAATTTGTTTATGTATTAGGTCTACTTTTGATGAGGATAGAATACCAGCATTGTGGGAAGATGAATCAATAAGACAAGATATACATAGTGTAGCCTCATTGTTAAAATTATATTTTAGAGAATTACCAAATCCATTATGCACTTATCAACTTTATGATTCATTTGTGAATGCTGTACAATCAATACCAGAAAAAACTACTGAAGTCAGGTTACAACTTATGCGAGAAACAGTTCAAAAGTTACCTCCTCCTCATTTTAGGTAAGTAAAATAAAACTTATTTTAAATAGATATTTCTATGGACCAACAAAAATTTTCTTAAAAAACAATCTTTTAATTTATTGGTAAGTAGGGAAATTTCTTTATTCTTCTATCAATAATAAAAATTGTTGTTTGTATTAGAACGTTGGAATACTTGATGAAACATTTATCTCACGTGGCTGCTCTTGGTGAACAAACAGGCATGACGGCAAGAAATGTTGCAATTGTTTGGGCACCTAACTTGTTAAGAAGTAAACAACTAGAAAATGGTAGTGGAGTTGCTGCTTTACATGGTGTTGGTATTCAAGCTGTAGTTACTGAATTTTTAATTCGGTATACAGATTATATTTTTAGTCCTATTCCTAACGTTGGAGCAAAATTACCGCCTACCAAAGGTAATTACATGTTAATAATTGAAATCAAATTTTATTCAAATTCATTTTTTTAGGTACCCCCAAAAAGTCTAGACCTAAATCTTTAGCAATATCTACTCAAACAAAACTTTTAACTCTTGAAGAAGCTCAAAATCGAGTTCTAGCTTTTGCAAAAAAAAATGATCCTAATTATATTGAAGTTGGTTAGTAACCTATAATTAGTTTAAATTATAAACATATTTAAGTAATATAAGTTATGGATAATATTTAACTTTTAAATTTTAGGTGGGGGTCCTTCTTGTTTACCTGAAAAGTATCATACTGTTATTGATTTACCATCAAGGAGATGCAATACTAACAAAAGGCGGTCACCATCACGATGGAAATCATTATTTACTCGTGGTGGAAGTAGTATTTCACTTGGAGTTCTGCCACTTCGTAAAAAGTCAGAACCAAATTTAATACCTAAATATATGGTAAGATTTATATAAATTTAATACGTTTTTTAAAAAGTATTTAAAATTTTATTGAAGTTAATAAATTTGTTTTATAAGTATTTTTATGTTAGTTGTTAATAAAAACGATTTATCAATTTAAGAAGATGACACACCACATGTGTTATATCTGTCTTAGAACATAATAAATTTGTATTCAGTAAAACCAATCTTGTGTTGTTCATTTTAATAATAGAGTAAATTGACCTATTATCAAACTAAAAGTAAGAATATTAACTATGTTTGTACCATATTACCATAGAAATATAAAGATGATTATCTATTTATCTAATAATGATTAATGGTTATATATTACGATTATCTTTGACTGGGATCACATGAGCGTTAAATGCATCTAAACATTAAATTTAACATTCGTCATATCATGTATTGGATATGGTTAACATGAACAGACAGTAAATCCATCGAGTGTGACTCAGCATTAATAGTTGTTAAGTTTTACAATGACTATTATGTAACGTATATCTACAAAATACTCGTATGACCCCAGCCTTTATATGTCTATGGTTTGAACTTATGCTGTTTAGGATATTTCAATTTATCTGTGATATAAAAGAATTTTTAAACTCTGATTTTACATACTTATAAAGTTATAACTTACATAAAAGATAAAATATCGTAAAAATGTGAACTTACTAATACTGATAAAATTCTTGGCTTAAAGTTTGACAATATATCAATTTACTTATATATTAAAGTTAACGTAAGATTAGTTCAGCTAAATAAAACTTTACTTTGTTCTATGTTTATAAAACAAAGTTATCATTTATGGATGTGGGACACTCAGTCCTATGTGTTGTCTCCATCTTACAAGTACATAACATTGCAAATTTGCATTCTACAATTCTTATTTAGCTTTGTTATATTTAATAGTATAGTAAATGTAGACAAGAGGTCTTTTATATATATATATATAGTATATGTTTTGTTTATGGTTTTATATAATCTGTGGTATTGGTGTTTTATATGTAAACTGTTATCTTTAGTCTATGTCATGACATGAGTTATGTTTACAGAAAACTGTTAACATTTAATTCAAATAGATGCTTGAATTATATTTTTTTAAAAAATTACTTGAAATATTGAAAATTAGCTTTCAATTTTATAAATTTGTAAGTGCTGCATGAAAGTTGTTACTCTTTTACTGCTGTTTGTGCCTGTTCCTTTTATATCTATCTTGTCATATGCACTCTACCATTTTTACCACTCTATAACTATATTTTAATTTTAGACAATATTATATTCTCGTAATTAGTGAATGACGGAAAAATGGTTTAATGATGAATAAAAATTCTTATAAATAAGTAATATATTATTAAAACTAACAATATAATATTATCAATGTGCCGTTCGTCGTCATTTCGTTTTTTGTTTCATTTTATTATAACAAACATTTGTCTACTTGGATAACTATTTCAAGTTCTTCAAATTTATTATAATTTTCAAATATTCTGATGGGTACATCACAACACAAGTTTATCCAGTCACACACTATGATTTGATCTACTGGTTAAAGTCATAATTGTAAACTATTTTATATCTTGACATTAATAATAGACTACCTAATTCTAGCTGTGCACCAATGCTCAATCCACTATTATTACAGCCATTTTTGTCAATATACGGCTATAAACTATTATTCTTTCTAAATATATATATAGGTAATTAATATTATATATATGAAATATTAAAAAATACTGTACCTTATGCTTTGAAGTTGAGTGATTTGACACCCTTTCTTTTTACACCTCAACAATTTCCTCTTTTCTGCGATCCTTTTTTATGTAATACTTCATTTTACTTAAACATTTATCGTACAGTATATTTTATACATTTACTAAAAGATTTTTAGTAATTGAAAAATTAGTAATAGATTCTTTGTTTTGTATTATATTGTAAAATTCTTTTACAAACATTTTAAAATGTAACGTGAAAATCTAAAACCATGCGTGAATCCAAGAATTGTTGACCAATTACTAAATACACGATAAAGAATTATATCATGCAGTAAAAGAGAGTGCTAATCTTTATTACCATTAAGTCATGATAATAACGATATAAATTGGGTAGTAGAGTGCATATGACAAGTGTCCCGTAATTGCAGGTAGCCCCTTTTACTACCTAGTAGAAATTGTTTTGTTTAATATTTCTTATGAAAATGTATTGAAAATAAAAATTGTTATGATTACCAATTAAAATTAACAGGACTCAAAAGAATGTGTACATCAGAGTATAATAGAAGGTATGAATATTCAAGATACACCTAAGTCTTTCAAGTCAGTTAGTGATACTATATCTTTACGAGAAATTAAAGGGACACCTCCATGTTCTCCTCCTGGTTTCTGTGGTTCCAATTCAATTGGTCATAATCGTTCTGTGTCCCATGATTCTTACTTTGATCAACTTGCTGATCAAGAAGATCTGGCATCACCTATTCTCCACCCAAGTCAAGAAGGTACAAATAAATAACAACAGATTATATATTTGTTTTTAAAAACCTAACACCTATTGAATAATATATAATTCATCATAACTTTTTTTTTTCTAGATCTAAGTGATTTACAAGTTAACTTTGATTTGGATGAGTCTGATATGAGAGTATTTTCTGATGAAGATACCAACCATATTTTTAGTAACCGTTCAAGCATGGAACACTTACAAAATGTAACTACCAATAATGTAAGCTCAAAATTAATAACTAAAATAATTAGAAATTTTATTTGGGACCAGATTTTAAAGCTTCCAAATTTTAATAGACTAAGAGTGTTAGATAAATAGCTTAAAAATGTTAATACATTTATTACATTTTTTATGATGTAGAAAACTGAAAAAAATATGACCAAAAAATGAAATAATGTTAGTATTATTTAAACAATTAGTATAACTTGAAATATATTTTTATAAAAATAAAAGTTTGACAATTCATTTTAGTAGATCTTTGTCAATTACAAAAACAATATATCCAGATAAAAATTGAAAAGAAATAGTATAAATAATAACAATTTTATACAATTCCATTTTCTAAAAATAAAATATTTAAAAATTAAAGTTTTTCCTTTTTTTTTTTTTGTCTTTCATATGCTAAAAGCCTATTGATTTTTTTTTATTTCTATATGTTTTAGTTGAATAGTAGTGTTAAACGTTTACCAATATTAGCTCATGCAGAAGATTCATTAAGTGCAGATCCTTCACCAAAGAAAAAGAAAACCACCGATTCAAATAAAGACAATGATCATACAAAAAATAATAGGCTATCATATTTAGAAGAACGATTCGCTTCACCTGATATTCGATTTATTGATAGTCAGTCTCCAGAACATGTAATTATTTCAATTTTATTTTATTTACTCAAATTAAAAAACATACATATTTTTGTGTTAGATGACAGTTACTGCAGATACACATACAGAATGTGATCAAATAATGACAGATGTTGAAAATAATGAAACGGGTACTGGTTCATTGTCTACTATTACCACACCTACACTATCATATTGTCCATTATCAGAAGATAGTTATAGTGACAAAAACACTTCACCTGATTATCAGGCAATCATGATTGACTTTCGTGTATCAGATGTTTTGACCGAAAATCTTTTAACTAAGCCTCGAAATCGATTAAGTTACCAAGGTGATTTAAGAAATAAAAATGTGTCAAATGATCGCCGTAGTTTTCAAGAAATAAAATTAAGGAATGTTCGAGATAACGCTTCATGTGAATCTTTTAACAACAATGGAATTGAAGAAAAAGTGAAATCCGATATTTCAATTTTAACTGAATCTCTTAGTTCTCCTATAAAAACTGGATCTATATATGAAATTGTTATGGGTAACAATTATGAACGTTTAGGTCACAAAAATTCAATTTTCCATCAAGATGATTCGAGTTATGAGGAAGTGATGCCATCCTGTAAAAGTTCTATTAATTCAATAAATAACTTAAATTTTGAGACAGAGAAATCTGTTGAAAATATTCATTATGAAATATTGGTAGTTACTAGTCCTGAATCTTGTAATTCTAATCAACATGAAATATCAATTTCTTCACAGGTACTTAACATTAATTTATGATACAGTGTATAATGTGTTCTACATTTTATACATTTATGTTTTTTTATGCTTAGGATAATTTAGAGAATGAAAATTTAAAAATTAAAGAAATCACGAACAATCAAAACATGTTAGATAATAATGATTATTTGGTTTCACCTTCAAATGAAGATACTGAAATGTTAATACAAGATAGACACGAAACAATAATTTTACCAATTAAAAATGTTGAGTATATTGAAAATATTAATAATATAACAAATGGTGCAAATATTTTGGTGATATCTACTGAGGAAGTTTCTGAGAATAAAGTGGATTTATTATTAGATTCAAATAGACGCAAATTTGAATCAGAAATTGGAAGAGATATAGTACATGAAAGACGTATGAGAAAAGAATTAATGGAGAATTCAAGTTCTACTAGTAAGTGATGCTTAGTATTTAAAAATAAACACTTTCACTTTATTAGTGTTCAACATTTTATTGACGCAAATCAATAAATTAAATATTCATATCTTGCAGTTTCTATTTTAAATTTTAAACAAAGTAAAAAAGCTATTCATTTTACCATATATTTAGAGAAAAGTAGTAAAAATATTTAGATACTACAAACTTAACTTTTTAAATTGAGTATTGAAAATAAACTAACTGTACTAACACAAAAATTATTTTAAATAAAGTAATTAAAGTAATTTATTTTACTTCAGACACTGGTTAATAAGAACAACTGGTTAAACGGGACAATTCTTCAATTATCAAAATAAAAGTATAATTGTAGTGTAAATATTCATCACTAATCTGAGCCAAGAAATCGGATAACTAGGACATTTTTATTGATTGTATTATATCGATTATAATCATTAATCTATCAATATTTGTGTTATCAAATTAAATTATTAGATTAAATTTATGTTACATACATATCTTTATTGTGTGTATGTTTAAATGTGATATGTGTTAAATGTTATTTATTAATATGTATGCACATATTAATAATTATACTAAAAATATAATAAATTAGTAACTAACAAATGTTTGTCTCCTTTTTTTATTTCGGATTATTGGTATAGCCGCTTTATTGGGATAAAATAACAACTGATGTGTCCTAATAAAGTAGAGTCGATGACTGTATTAATAATGTAGTAGGTTGAATTAAATTTTCTAAGTCGTTATATTTGAATATGTCATTGTGTTTATAAAATAAAATAATATACTTAAAAAAAATAATAAACTAAAAGTTTTTGAAAATTTGATCAGAAAATACTAATATAAATGTTTGGTGAAAGTTTTAAGTATCTGTAGTTATTTATTTTGAAATTACACAAAAAAAACAAAATCAATTATTTCAAAAATTGGCATTTTCATTACATTTTTGTAAAAGTATAACTTGAATATTTATATTATTATTTTCTATAGATGAAAAGATTTTCAAAATATTTTGACACGTTTTAAACTATTTGTAGACATTTTAAATTTTATTCAAATTTTACATTGCTATTACAGTGACCCAATACTTACTGTACAGAGCGATACCCACTTGCCCACCGTTTTTAATTTTTTTAATAGGATTTGTTTTTGATTTGCAATAATTTTTGTATGCAAGTTATTTATTAAGGAATATTAATTATTATATTACATATAAGTTCTTCACTCAAATAAATTCTACTAAAAATAAACATCTATTATTTAGTTACTTAATAGCTACTTAATACATTGTTGATTAATATCATAATTTAATTATTTTATTTATTATCTTTTTCTGTTTTGTAGTTAATATAAATATTTGTTTTAGGAAATAAGGAAAATACAAAAATTTTTCATGAGTCATTAAATAAATTTGACTCTAATAAATCTCCTAAAAACAGTTCAACATGGATAAAAAATAGAAGACTGCGTAATAATTGTCAGCATGTTACTAGTACAGTTTCATTAGATGCTTTTAATTTTCCAACTAATAATGAAAATTTGGAACGTGTAAAAACATCACCAAATCTTATAAGCTCAGAAATGAGCTGTCAAAAATCTGAAATGTCTAACGATATGGATGCTACAAAACGTGAACGTATTGATCGTTATAAAGAAGAACGCAGGCAAGCTCTCCGTGAACGTTTTAAAACATCTGAAAGTGTTTCATATGATGATGATATAATTAAGCGTCTAAGAGCTAAGACATTGAAATCTCCAGATGAATGCACTGAAAATAATATTAACACAACCATTAAACAACCAAAACATTTAGTAAAGATAATCACTTATGATGAACGTGATACTTTATCTATAAATCCTGAACAAAAAGAATGGTATACACAAAGTTTAGAACGCAAAAAAAGTGCTAAAAAAGAAATTAAAGGTTTAGTAGCATCAAGAGTAAATCAGTTAATTGGATGTACAACTTCTTCTGACGAAATTAATAACAAAAATACTTTGAAAACAAAAACCGATAAACAGACTTCAAAGTACATATTTTTTACATGTATTTAAATAAATTTGTATGTACAGTGAAACTTCAATAACTCAAATCATTCAGGAACAATATAAAATTTAAGTTATCAATAATTTGATATATAGAGTTATATAGGTTTCACTGTATTATGTAATAAAGGAATTAATATTGTAATATATTTTGTTACAGTTCGATTCGACAAAGAGCACATAGTACTAGTGATAGACCTCCTCAATTTTGTATAAAAGATATGGCAGCATTCTTCGAACAAAAACAGTAAAAAAATTTGATTTATTTTATTAGTTTAAAAAAAGAATGTATTTGTTAGAAATAATGATTCAATTTTGTAATTTCAAATAAAAAGTTATTTTATTAATTAAGTTACTAAATAATAATTCAATAACTTCATGACAAATAATATAAAGTAAACAATTTATCTTTAACAATTACATCATTTTTCGTTATAAGCTGTTAAAAATATATATAAATTATATATTTATGTCCTAATTAAGTTTAAAAATGTCGTATTGTTATTAAAACTAATTCTGTGATAGTGATTTTTATCAGGTCTGTATTTTAGATCTTGTGAAATATTTTGTAGAGTATATGATGTTTGCTTTTTTTAATTATTTCATATTTCTAATATAATATGAATAAACAAATAATGACACTTTTAGTGAAAACTTATATGTTCTTACATAAACTCTATTGTTATTTAATGGTTTTATTTGAAAAAAAGCAGTTAGTTACTGTTTTACTAACTAATTATTATTTAGTATGTCTTATAACAAACATAATTTCTTTTTCAAATCTTGTATTATTTTTAATAAAACTCAATAATTAAATGGAATATGAATTACATAACTTTGGCCAAAGATAAAATTATAGTCAATACTCAATAAAAATTAAATGTATGCCAAATGTATAATTGATTCTTTAGTTTAAGAGAATATAAATATATAATAATATAATTCTGATTGTATTGTATATTTTTAATTATTTTAATTTTATAATATTGTTATGATAAAATCTTTCTAAGATGCTGTATGACAATAGTTTTTTGACTGAAAAATGACTTTGAATACCAGATCTTCTACTTCAATAAAAGTATTATAATGTACAACTGTACACTTAACTTATAAATCTTTGATTTTCATAAAGTTAATTGTTTTTTTTTTTTAATATGATATATTACACTGTATTTAATATTTTAATTCAATTATTATTTTGTTTTTTTATCATATTTAAGCATTTCAAAATATTTACAATTTCAACAATGCTAACCTAGTTGTATAAACTAACTACTAAATTTCAATAACTTTGTTGTTTTACTATTATTTTATTTTATTATTTTATTCAATTTACTACTTATAACTTATCAAATAACTAATTTAACTCGTAACATTAATATATATATTAGTTATTACATTGTAAAAGTATAATTAAATATTATTTATAAGATTTGTTTTTTTTTTTTTTTTGTTTTTGCGGTTGTTTGTTATTTTTATTTGAAAACAACATTTAGCATGTTAATACTCATTTAATTTAAAATGTATTTGTTAGTAGTTATAGGCAATCAATGTATTAAAAATATTTATGATTAAGTATTACACCTATTACTGTGTCTATGTATATTTTTAATTTTAATTTTAATATTATATTTTTTTTTATGACTGTCAATAACTTAAAATGTTAATTTTTAACTTTGCTAGTTTAAAAATGTAGTATCTAGCCTAATGATTAACAAAATATTAAGCTACTCATATATTGTTATGCACAAATTGTAAAAATTGTATACTTAAGTGTTTTCTTTTAAGTTTATATTATTATTATATATTTTTTTTTACTTTAACTGTAACACCAAAATTAACAAAAAAAAATACCAATTTCTGTTTGGCTTTTTAAACAAAATATATAACAATCATTGAAAACAAATTTTCAATTCTTTATATTATTAAATGGAACATACCATTTAAAACTAAGTAGGTACCTTCAAAAAGCCAATAGTGATGAAATAGAACATCCAAGAAAAATATTTAAAAAGTTTTCTGAAACAAGACAGTAAACTATTTTTAAATTAAATATTTCTTTAATATTCAGTAAATAAACTTTATGACCAACTATCTATACTATGACCAAGTAAGATGATGACCAGTCGCTCAGGAAAGACACGCCCACATTAACACCGCGACCTCCTCTTGTTCATTAGAAATGACAAATATTAATAATACAGAATTTGCATTAATTGTATATACCATGGTGTGCGTAGTATACGTTTTATTAATAATTATTTTTACGTTGAACAATAGTACTGTAGGAATTGCATTAAACTACCATATTATTATAAATTCATCAATATTCATAAATATTAATAAAATATAAACTAAAAAACAATTTTAAAAATAATACACATTTAAAATAATATTATTTGCAGTTTAATGGTATATTTACAATTTACATATAGGGTTTGTAAGTATGTCAGTATATTAATTAAAAATTGGCATCATAGTTATCATCGGAAAATTCAGAAGATGAGTTTCCAATTGTTCATATATTAGGTCCTAGATTATCAATAAGCTCATCAAAAATAAAGTCTAAGTTCCAAAATTTCACTTCCTCCTTAACACGATCAATAAACAATATTCAATCTTCCTTTTTGACTGTTAAGCCCATTGTATAACAGGTATTTGACGTCCTCTGGTTTGAATATTGTATTGTTGCCTTTAACGTAGCTTTTTGCCATTGACCAAACCAGCTCAATCGGGTTGGTCTAACTCACAATAGTAAGGAGGGAGCCTGAGAACAGTTTTATCATCCCCCTTGGTAATTTCATTGATGATATACGAATTGAAACTAAAAAATAATAATTATATAGTATTACAATTTTCATTAAACATCGATATTGACATTTTTTAGACATGATAAAATTTTAAAAATGTTTTGCTTTTTATATGCAACAATTAAAAATATATAGAAAATATCAATTTTTTTAAAACTATATATGATTTATGTTTAATTTAAATTTTTTTTCTATTATATTTTAACTTTGTTTATTTGATTATTTGAAATAAATTACATTGGCCTTAGACGTTAAACAATATTCATTAAGTCCACTTTTACTATTTCTGAAGGATCAACATCTTCGCCTTTTGATATTAGTCAATCCACAATTGCATGTTTTTTTCACGCAAATGTTGGCATTTTCTCGCACTTTACCGAATGGTATGGTGCATTATCCATAACTATTACGGCATTCTTTACGAGAAGTGGCAGCACTTCATCGAACTAATCTTCAAATGTTTTGCCATTCATCTCATCATGGTAGTCACGTGTATTCTTTTTAGATTCGAAACACAATAGACCACCTGATACAAAACCATTTTCTGAACCGATATGCAGAATAATCAATCTTTTTTCTTTATTTATAAGAATAGGGGAACCGGTTGATAGGCCTTCCAGAAAGGCCAGTTTATAAGACATAATGGTTTCATCAACCCATACTTTACTAGTACAGTCACCAGTATTCAGCCAGTTTTCGTCTAGGTAATATATCTTTTTTTTTCCGTTTCTAAATTGTATGATGGATCTCAAATAGTTTCGGTGTCATGTTATTAAGTTCGTATCTTTCTGTAAGAATGCTGTTCTTATTTATTTTACAAAATTTAAAACTCAAACTCTTGAGTACTTTTCATAAAGATTTGCGTTTAAAATTTGACAATGAATCATCTTCATTAACAGCCATCAATATTTTAAAAATTGTCAGCATTTCTTTATTAAACCAAAATTGATATACTTTACGATAAATGGCATTTTTATCAGTCATCAACTTTATCACAGTATGTCGGCGATTTTTTTTGCGGCTGGGTGATGTCAAACACTTTTGTTTTTTGTACTCGGATATAGTTATACGAATATGATTTACTTCAATTCTCAGATTTTTATAAATTAACTCCATTAAATCCTTATACTTTAAAATTGGCACTTCAGACATCTTTGACTTATACATATTCACAATCATTTGTTTTTTGGCACTGCTGATTAACTAGAATAATAATATTATTAGTTAATTAATTTAAAATACTTAAAATATACTCTAAATATACTCTTTTTTTTTTTTTAAATATTGTGGTATTATCGAAAAAAATATCAAAAACTACTTTTTTGAATAATTAATGTTTAATTTTTTGAAGCAATCACATTTTGCTTATTGTACTTATTTTTTATGTCATCAAATAATATTTAGTACACGAATAGTTTGAATAAAAAAACTACCCGATAGTAATACTTTTTAAAGTGAATAATATTTTTGTTGAATTGTTCTGGATAAAAATATATTGGTTGTTTTAATAACAAAACGTATATTTATTGATCATTATTTACTCAATAACAAATTTAAAAAATATTTACTTTTCCTAACGGATTCTTTTTCACTGGTGATGGAAACTGATCTTCCTTGTCCATGATAAAAAAACAATTACAATTATCAACTAAAATAATGTGAAAGTAAAAAATACAAATAATCAAAAACACAAATATTGACAGAGAACTACAACACGGTATATAATGAAGTTATTTGGAATGTACCTAAATACGCAGGTATGTTTGAAATAGTCAAAAACTGGTCACTCAATCAGATGCGTAGCATTGTTGTGTAGGCATGCGGGACGGGGATTTGACCGAAACGAACGAAAACACGTCCGCCGCCCGGTCATCGTCTTGGTGGCAGTATAAATATCTTGTATCAATTTTTCAAGTCATAAGAGTTTAAATTAAAATTTTAACTACAAAATAAGTTGTAAATATTTGTGGTTTAGATGAATTTTGTAAAAAGGTGGGCAAGTGCGTATAGCTCTGCTGTACAGCTGTACAGTAGGTGTCTAGAGCCTTTTAAATTTTTTTTTGTTAAAAACTATTTTTGTATAAAAATGTTAGTCATAAAAAATAAAACTTATAATTGTAAAATGAACTCGTTCATTGCTCCATTTAGAATCTAAAAATTCTTTGATCTCCAACTTTGAAGATGGTTTCTGATACCTAATTGTATATAATTGGTACTTCAGGTTCAAAACTATAAAATAAAAAATGCTTAGTACTTTATTTAATAATTAGGATAAAAATAAACAAACAAAGAAAAAACAAAAATATTTGACTAACTCCATTTTTGATAAAATCTTTTATTGTAATGTAAAAACAATAAACTGTAGATAGATACTTAAAATGTTCATTAAATATTTATTTTATCAGCTAATAAATATTTTGAATGTTTTTTGTGATATTGATAGTCACAAAATATTTTTGACTTTTTAGTTATTATTTATAATGGTTGATTAATATTTTTATGCTCATCCAAATTAATTTTAAATGTAATACAAGGTTCTTCATAAGTTGTTCTTAGTGTAGGTAATTAAAAAAAAAAAAATTGAGTCTAAATCCATATTACTTTATTATGTGCATTTGAAATTATAATTTTAATGAGTAAGTTATCTAAATCATTATTCATTTTTTAGTTAAAATATTTTTTTTATTAAATTTTATCACTTATTTAGTAGTTTCAAAGAAATATTCTAATACAATTATTAATTTGGTCATTTCAATAGTGAACCAAATTAAAAATTCATGTTAATGAAAAAATCTTAATTTGTTAAATTAACATTAAAACAATTATGGGGTTTTATTTGTGGTGTTTTCTTCTGGGTTAAATAAATTAATTAATTAAGGATTAAATTTAGTTTAAATTTAATTTATTAAAATTTTTTTTTAAATTTATTTCCATAAATTTAGGATTTGATATTTATGATTTAGAATTAAAAAAAAAACATAAATATTCGTCGAAAAGTCAATTTTAGATTCATTATTCCTCATTTTATCAGTATTTTGCCTCAAACTTTCCAAAAAATAATAGAATGACGTTTCAAATTAAAAATGAAAAGTATTATTTCATGATGAATTTCAATTCATATTTAAAAATGCTTTTGGTCATCGTACTGACCAATGACCACTGTTCTGTAGATCGATATATTGAAAACTGAAATAAGACCATATATTTTTTTTTTTTGTTTGTGTTTTACTTAGTATAAAGGCTAGTTCAGACTATGCCAGTAATTTAGTCAAGTGGTAAGTGATTTACTAACTACTAAATGGTTTAGTGTTCAGAAGAGTTCAGAAAATTGTTCAGACACAACAGGGTTTAAAACTGTTTTAATACATTAGTATTCGTTTTGGTGCTGTGAAAAGTGATTGCCAAAATAATAGTTTATAAAAAAAAAAAATTGAATAAAGCAATAGGACTTATTTCAACGGCTATTTTAGAAGAGGTAGAAGAAGAGCTGAATAAAAATTCAAAGCGAATGTGGATTAGGGAATGGATCTAGAGAAGAGACACATTGGGAGCTACAAATGGTCTTAAAGAACTAGAATTTGAATATCCCAAAGAATACTTCGTAATACTTTCGTTCCATAAAGACTCGTGTTTTATATATTCCGAAACAAATTTAAATATTGTGTCTTCACCCCAACGAAACGTCATCTTGCCACTGACAAGGATAACTAATACACTAAACTAAAATAATGCATTCAGACCGCCTATTAGTAATTAGTCAGAAAAGTGGGGATGCTACACGACCAGAAAAAATAGAAGTAAATGGATCCACTAATTACTAAATTACTAAATAAATTTACTAAACTACTTAACTAAATCAGTCTGTTCATACACGTCTAGTAGCTAAATTACTCGCTACTTGACTAAATTACTGGCATAGTCTGAACTAGCCTTAAGGTCTAAAATATGTACTAAACATGTCTGTGGCCTCTATTAAAATGGCTGAAAATAACTTTATCAGTTAGCAATCTGGTTGATAGTACTTATTTGTGGTGGTAAATGGTATACCGTTGTGTGGTTCGTACTGTTCATACCGAAGAATACCAATAAAGGTGACTTTACAGTGTTTTGTAATAACATGAACCGTGATTTCCGGAAAAATATCATTTTTTGATTTACAGTATTTTTAATTGTGACGAAATGATTTAAGTGTTCACATTGATGTGATTAAATGGTAAGTGAAAGCTGGTATAACATATACCATGAGTAGGATTGGATTCTACCCTCTTGAATATAAATAATATTAAGATAGCGTTGTAGTATACCGCTAACTAACCACTAAATTTAACCAATCACGGTGCAAGATTTATTTTTTGAATATCGTAATCGACTTTTCTACTGCAGTGTAAAGTCGTCTTAATTGCATACTGTGGACCATGTTTGGAATGTGGTCGAAGAATAATCAATAACCATGGTTGTGGAGGAATTTTGACCAACGTTTCTCTATTCCATGACAATTCACTATTGTTTGATTACATAATACATTTATCCATAATTCCTATTTAATTGATGCGTCTGCCGCTTACATTGGTAGTTTATACAAATGCCAATTGCTAAGTACCTATTACATAGAATTAACACATTGCACAATTTTATCGCTGGGCTTTTTTCATCTGTCTACACTCTACAGTTTCTTATTAATTTTCGTATCATTCTATTTAATGCATTTTTAATCTTATAAATTCGTTCAAAACGTTAGCCATCAATAGAATTTAAGTTGATGTGTGGTAGGAGACGCATAACTGAATTTTTTGAGACGTAAGTGTACATTGACGTTTTAGCGTTTAGTTTAGATGGTATTATGATAAATGTTGTCCACATTAACAAATTAGACCCAATAATTCTATATTTTAGTAGTGTGTTTTATATTCCATAGTGCACCATGTCAAGAAGTAAGAGCCGTAGTCGCTCTAAGAGCAGAAGTCGCAGCCGTTCGCGCAGCCGTAGGACATCACGCAGCTATTCTAGAAGCCGTTCGGGGTCAAGTCGCAGCCGCAGTCGCAGCAGAAGCAAGACCCCCGTCGATAAACATAGGCTCCACGTTAGAGACATTGGTTAGTACCTACTTAGATTACCTATAAATCAATTTGACTAATGATTATTTAATGTTATTTAATTTTAAGTTATTTTAAACCAAATGGGTAGTTTTAGAAAAAAAAACAAATGTTTTTATTCACTTTTTTGAAATTAGCCATTTTTTAAACTGAGTCATTTAAATACATACTAATAAATGAATCTTCATCCACAAATAACTTCAAATCTTAGATAATTTATTCTTTATTTTATTGTTGCTTTATTGAATATAAATAAACCAAAGTAGGTTTATTGAATTGAGTTATATTTAAAGTATAAGTACTTTTTATTTAAATTGTAGGTATTATAAAAGTTATGTATGCAAATATATTATGTGTGTTGAAAATAATTAAAAAATATATTCTTACAAATTAAACTGTTGAGCTTTTATGGTCCTGAACTAAAAACTAATAAAAAAAAAAGTTTTATTAAATCACTTTATTTGGATCCAACATTTAAATATTTTATAGAATATATATTAACAAAAGTTTCTAAATAATAATTTTATTAGATAATGAAATTTATTGTAAATTTCAGTTAATTACTGATGATATATTTGTTCACTGAATTAGGAAGCAGCATAACAAGACGTGATATCGAAAAAGAGTTTGAACGGTATGGTACATTACTTGAAGTATGGATGTCAAGAACCAGACCAAGTTTTGCTTTTGTTGTTTACAAAAGAGATAAAGATGCTGCTGAAGCACAAAAACGTACTAATGGAATGTGAGTTGTTGAAAATAATATACAATAATAATTCTATTATTTTATTTAATTACATTTAAAAAATTTTAAATACAATTGCTATAATAATAACTGTAAAATAAACTAGACATGATTTTTCAGAATTTTATTTTCAAATATGTGATATAAAATAGTCATTAAGATGATGCAATACTATGTACCTTTCTTTTTTTTATTATTTCTATTTTACAAATGTATAATATTATACATTTGGCATTCTTAATACTATTTTGTTGTTTAATATTTTCAATAATAAAGTAAATTATTTTTATATCCAGCTAAAAAACATTACATGTTTACTTGTCAAATTATTTTTAACTTTTAAGTATAGTAGAGCATCAATTATAGACACTAATTGATAATTAATTATTTTTTTTATGGCCGTTGAGCATTTTTTGTCTGCCAAATCTTATATTATTATTAATAATTTGAATTAGTTTTCGTAACTCAGATTGTTCATATAATAGCAGTATTCACTCCAATGCTGTAAATGTTTTCACTTCATGTAAGATAACTTATTCAATTGTATCACTAATAAATTCAGATGAACATTCAATTTCTGTTATAGATTCAAAAGTTTTGCCATCATTAGCACAATTGTCTAGCCAATTATTACTAATATAACTTCTATAGTCTATTCAATATAAAAAGCATCTGGTTTTTGTTGGTGATGAAAACAACTGTTTCCTTACAATCAACCACCTGTAATCAATACACAGAATAGTGCCATGCATCCATGGCTGATTTGCATGTCATCTGCCTGGATCACTTCTTATTTTGGATAGAGTATAGAAATAGAATAAAGAGTGATATTAGTACCCGCGTTTAATATAGTTTTTAACATAAATTAAAAATACTTTAATCTATAGTTTTAAGTTTAGCTTAAATTTAATAATACACAATAATCTAGAATTATGTGAGTAATAAAAATAGTAAAATAAACTTAGTAGCGCAAATAATTGATGCTTTACTGTATGGTTATTTTTTAAAATTGCTTATAACTTGCTTTAAAAAGAAAATGTTGAAGAAAACAAATTATTATGTTAATCTTTGATAACAGGTAAATGTACTTTATTATTGAAAATAATAAAACTATCAATTATGCCATGCATAAATTTACTATGTTATATGTATGAAAATTGAGGACAAACAATCAACAATAAGTATACCACTTAATTTTTAAATTATTAAGTTGTTATCATTATATAGTTAAATATAATATATTCTGTTATACTTTATTTATTTTCAGCTAAAAAATTATTTGTATTTTTTGTGTAATGTATATTACTCGGTACTAAAATTAAAAAAAAATAAAGTCCCTTGAAATTATTGAAATCAACTTGCCACCATAGCCCCTAACCATCAATCTTCAAACAAATTTATATCAATATATGAGTACGCCGCCAAAGCTACTTTTGAACAATTAAAATAAATATTTTGGAACAAAAATATAATTATTTGAATTAATAAAATGTTTATTTTTTAAAATTTTATTTCATAACTGTTATGTAATAACTCCGACCCTCTTTTCTTATTTTGCTCTAGAGTGTCTGATTTTGAGCGTTGATTTTACTGTCATTATCAATAATAACCCTGTAATAAGTATGAGGTTTACACTCTATAGAATTTAAAGTTTTGGATATAAGTTTGATGATTAAGCCTTTAATTTTGTCTAATAAATGTATATCATCCAAATGGAATCATTTAGAATTTCTGTTTTTTATTTATAGATTAGTTATTATTAGAGTTTGGACTTAAATACCCTTAGAAGTATAATAATATCTTATAAAAATGACTTAAATATGTTTTTAATAATAACTTATTCATAGGTAGAAGATATTGTGAATATTCTTCCATTTGTTTTTCTATGTTACTGGTTAATGTTATATTTAATGTATTTGTATACAGGGAATTGTATGGAAGTTTTTTAACTGTTAGTTTTGCAAAAACACGTGGACTCAGTCGTAGATCATCAAGAAATAACAGCTACCGTGATTCACTTAGATGCTACTCTTGCAACCGGGTGGGACACTTTTCACGTTCCTGTAAAGAAGTCAACTATGGTTACAGACGCTAAGGTAATTATGTTCAATAATAAATACAATTTTCTTTGGAAATATATCAACTATTATTTATGATATGTATTTCTCAAATTGCAATTATATTTTGATATACTATTGAATATTGATCAACCACTGTAATAACTTTTACAATAATATTAGTCTTACTAAAAGTTAAAATAAGACACTCACATATTGGTTGGTTGGTAAAACAGTTTTGATATAATTTATTCTGTTTTCATATTTTCTAGGTGTTGTAATACTTAATAAAATATATGTTTTCAATTAATGATCTTGAGGTTTATTTTTGTATATGATATTTTATTTTATTGGTGTTGGCTCTGTTTATTAAAGCATAGATGTGTTAATCTATTTTTGCTTGCAGTTTATTTAACTATAACAATTTTTAATTTGATAATTGGTTAAAAAAAATTTATATATATATACTTCCATAAGTTTTAAATGTGTATGATATTTAAAATGGAAAAAGTTTTTCTTATATATTAATTTTATACTTACAATAGTTTCTTTTAAAACAATAATTTAAGTTTAGTTGTATTAAAATATCAGATATGCAATCTTTTAATAAGTTAAATTTTTGCATTTGACTATTTTAAAATTATAATTACAAAAAATATATTTCAACTTTTATTATAATTTTAGTTATTTAATTATTTTTGTTATAAATAGGAGAAAAACATTTAAAAAGTATACTAATTTGTATTCAAATAATATGTTCCATTCTTCACATTTTAACATTTAGCATGCAATATTATGTATATTTTTATTTATCATAAAATCATAAAAGATCTTTTTATCACTAATTTAAATATCATATAAAAAAAAAAGTTTAATGTAAATTACAATTATTATACCACGAAGTTAAAGGTTTTATTTATTTTAAAACTTAATACAAAATTTATTTTTATTATAATATAAAATACACACATTTGGTTTTAGTTCTTATATTTAGCTTTTGCTTTTTATGTATAATGTCATATAGCATACAGATACATAGTTAATAAACTGGTTTGATTCTTTTTGAAAATCCTGGAAATTGGTATGTAAAGTAATAATTTAAAACAATTTATTTTCATATTTTTTTAAGTTTTGACTTTTTTGAATAATTACATACAATTTTAATTTCTTATTCCAAATCAGAATATTTTTTAAATTACTTTGTCATATGAAAATAAATTTTAGAAGAGTAGATAATGAGTTATAACTTTTATGTATTTAAAGTATCTCACAAAATGTTGGTCCATTACTCTATCTAAACTCTAAATGTTTTTAATTAAGAATTAACAATATATATATATATAATTTATATACCAAAATATTGCTTTGGAATATGAACTAAAAAATATATGTTCTCATAGAAACACAATCTTAAAAAAACTTAATAATTACCAAAATAAAATGTAGTATAAATTTTTTTTTTCCAAAAACGTTTAGTAATTACTTCATAATATTTCATAATATTTTCAAAAACATAATAGTTTTTTAGTTAGAAATAGTGTTTTTTATAAAAGAATTATCTAATTTATTTAAAATGGTAAACAGTCATTTAATTTCTTATTATTAGTTAATTACTAGTATATTATTTATATCTGTGATCAGTGGTGAATTTTTTTTTCCTTTACTCATATATTTTAATGTTTTTACACCACCCATCCTAAATATTTTTTTATAGTTCTCCAAATAGTGAATTCATAGGTTGTTAGTGGTTAAATAAAATGGAATTTTAATGGTATATACCTACAGTAGATTATGGAAGCCCTAACTGTATTACCCATGTGCCAAATATACTTATCCTCTGGATAATATCTAGTATATTCGTGGTAAATCAATATATTATTATCCACTCATTAATATTTTTGTGAATCATATGATTCAAAATTACTTCCTTCGATCTGCTGCTGTCTGTGATGCTATATGAATTACTATAAATTGTATTACTTGCTTTGAACAATATCTTATGCAGCTTTTTTAATCTTTACACTCTTACTGATAAATAATATTTATAATAATGCAGGGAAATTTTTATCTTTTATTTTCTTAAATACGAAGAATGAAAAACTATTTTTACTTTTCAAATAATTATATTATAAGCTATTTTAAGTATCCAAATTGAACAATTATTTATGTTTCAGACAACTCAAGTTGTGTTTAAAAGTAATAATATTATTTATTTCTATATTTGTATACTAAACTTTATTTAACTCAATAAATATAGCATTAAACAGTGTTTAAACAAAATGTATACTTTTACAATAATAAATTATATTTTTTCGATTTAAAAAGTAGCTATTTTAGTACAAATATTATGGCATGTGATTTTATTTTAAAATAGTAGCATTGGCAGTAATTTTTACTGGTGATATTTTAGTAGTAGTTAAAGAATTTAAAAAAGGTTATGTCTCTTTACATATCTATTTAAATTTAATTTTAAAACTCTTTCCAATACAGAAAACTGATAATAGTACTGTCCTATATTGGATTTCATATTACATTTTACACGTATTTATTGTTATTAATAAATAAAAAAAAGATGTGTTTTTAAATTAAGTTCATTAATATTTCAATGGTAAACAATGCGTTTGTTATATTTAGTTATACATATTTATTAATTTAAAAAGTTAACATTTTTATAAATTTGTGTAAAACATCTACCACCCACAAATATAATAAAGTATAAAATTTATCTATATTCTTCCTGAACTCCAATTTATATATTTATTTAAATAAACAGTGGATTATTTTTTATTGGACTAATTTTTAGCAAATAATATTTGTAACTTAATTTAACGTAAAATTTTTAAAAAAAAGTTCGTTTAAACGATATTTATCTATTTTTTTTTTTTTTTGGTAATTATTCTTATCCTTTTGATATCTAATTTAATTTTATCCATATAAAATAGTTTGAATTTTATATTCATATAGGAGGAATGTGAGTTGTTATGGTTAAATGAACTTAATTGGGGCGTCATTTGCCAATGATGATGATGGTGTTGTTGATATTGATGGTGTTGATTTGATGGTGATCATGACACCAGTATGTTCCTCATTGTTGGCACAACATGATGGTGTGGTAGATTTTTATACAGGGCGAGCTCATCGAACGCTGTCCAATTTGTCAAAACTGTAATATGGTAGGTATAAGGTGTGTATTTAATCAGTGAAATGGAAAGTTTAGGATGTATAATTTTTTATTTGATCTGTTCTATAATTTATGTTGTATTAATTTGTACTGATAATAGCCTATGTCTCAAACACTTAATGCATGCTAAGAAAACAAAAAATATTTGATTTTTCTTTTAAATGTTTAACTTTTTGTTATGTCCAGATTACAAATTTATTATTTATTTAATATATATATAATGTATTATTTATATATATTTATAAAATATAATCAATTACTACAAACACTAAGTATTCTTACATATATATTTACATAATGCATATATATGTATAATTATGCATATATATATATATATATGTGTGTGTGTACACTGTAAAGGATATTCTTTGAAGACAAATGAATTTGAAGTGGTGTGGTAATGAAAACTATATTATCATAACAATAAAAAATTACTACGTTTTCATAGGATATACTGTATAATGTACTGTATTGTCTGTATTTATGTTGAATATTAAAAACATATAAAAGAAAAAAGTTATTTAAGGTATTTTCTTCGGTTTAAATATTATAGTAAATAATTTTACAATAGGCTTTAATATTTTTATTATTTTCATATTATATAGTAATTAAATTTTAATTTAAAAATGTATTTATGTTTATACAGGTGCTGCTGACTCGACATCACCTACGAAAAGGATAATTTGTTTATAATATTGAATAATATTCTCACATCAGTTTTGACGATAGTAGTTTATATTTTTATTTTCATGAGCCAGAACTTATATATTGTTTATTATGTATCACTTAATTGATTTTGTTTGCTTATTTCAACCTGGTTTTTAAAATATTATTTCACCTACCTAAATGGATTCAATTTGTAGGGTATGTTATGAAAATACATTTTTTTTATAGTTGGAAATACTTTTTTTTTTATTCATAAATATAAATCATTATAAATAATTGTCATTACTTAAAATTTATAAGTATTAGCTAAAACGGTATACTTCCTTACAATTTAAACAACAATAATTTTCCTTATTTTTTAAACATTTTTAATTTTGATTGCTTTAATGAATCTATTGGTTTTACAATGACGATATTGATCATTTTTCTATTAGCCTTTTAGATCAGTGAAAATGCTTTAATCATAAACTTTATGAATGGTTTTTGATAGCAAATTGGATTTAATTTGTATATTAAATATGTTAAATACATAAATTTCTCAGTACTCTTTAAGTTAATTAAGAAAAAAACAAGAATTCTCAGATTTCAACAAAAGTTTTTGGTTTTTTGTAAACACTTGATTAATTTTTCACTAATTATTTATATTATATCATACACAATTATTTTAGCTCTGTGCTTGATTTATGTATAATAGTATTTCTGTTTGTTAGTAAAAAAGCTTGAAAATTAAAACTAGGTTCATCATAAATTGTTCTTAAGACAATAAAATTTATCAAAAAAGTGAAATTCTTTTTTATAAGCGTTTAAGTTCAGATTTTTACGAAAATATGTAGATAATTTTGTAGTTTAAAATTCATCACATTTTTAATTTTAACACCTAAGCCTTTAAAATGTAATGTAAGGTTCTGTATAAGTTGTTCTTATAGCAACTTAAAATATACATGCACATTTTTTTTTTTTAGATATTTTAAGTTCAAATTTTTACCTGGTAGTTAAACAAAATATAACAATTTTAGTTATTTTGTTGTGAATCAAAAAAATATTTGTAGGGACTGTACATCTTTTGCCATAATGTTTTAATATTTATATAAATCAATCTAAAAAAAATAACTTTAGACTTTCTGAGGCTCTGAATCATTTTGGTATGCAGTGATTTGTCATACAAAGCAAAAAATTATTTTTTGAAAATAATTAAAAATTTCTTATGTCTATAAACACCTAAATAATTTCAAAATATTTTTAAAATATAAAGAAAATAATCATTTTAAAATTTAAAGTATCTATTGTTAGTTTTTGAGTTACACGAATATGATAATATCTATACAAAATTAATTTTGTAAAAACTAGTTCTGTAGTAAAAATTTTCGTTTTTCCTTAATATTTTTTTGTTTTTCACTAAACTTTTGAAAACTTAACGGAAATTTTTTAATTTTGACCCCCTTCCCTTCAAACTGCCATCTAGATTCGTTTTCCTATCAGAAAGATGCTAAAATAGAAAATCAAAAGTATTTTACTGCTACAAAAGGTGATCATTTTAAAATCAATACATTCATTATGCTATATTGGTATATTACAATAATATTTTTGTGCTATTAATAAATGCTTTTACTAATTGAGTTTTATACTCCATAGGGAAAACCATCTATAAAATAACAAATACGAATTGGGCTTTATAATGAAATACGTAGTGCACTTGTGCTTTATTATGAAACAATTAATGGTATAATTTACATCTGTAGCCAAAAGCGAAACAAATATTCTTGTGCAATTTAATTGAGGCAATGAAGCATGGACTTAAATTCAAGCACAGAATTATTATTTACTTATCTTAATAAGTCCTCAACTAGATACGTACTACAACCATATAATAGTAAGCTACAACTGTTTACTTAATTTATGACAAATATTTAAGTTGTCAGTCTTAGGCTAGGTTCACATGGACGCGCGTACACGCGCGTTAGCTCGCCACAAAACGTGCGTTCGTCGTTCAGATGGCTGCGTGCACACGCGTTGTACGGGAATGTTCTAGTCAAAAAGTTTATTGAAAAACGATTTTAGTACAGACCAGACTGTCATCGAAAATGGACGTGATAGATGCTGTGTGTTTATGGGCCGTCCACCGAAGGATGAGAAGACTGAGACAAATGAGGGAAAGAAAATATTGGGTTCATCCTATTTTAAAAACAAGACTTTCTGATAGTCTTTATGTCACTTTATATCCTAAACTTAGAGAGCACGATGAAAAATTTTTCAATTATTTTAGAATGTCCATTAAATCATTCGATGGCCTATTGGAGATAATTATAG
>JACXSJ010000504.1:0-10331 GCA_014851325.1 Pentalonia nigronervosa | reverse complement strand
GTGCGTGTACGCGCGTGACCGCGCGCTAAGTGAATGATGAATAGGAAATCCGTATATCTAAATACACGCGAAAAACTGACGCGCGTCCATGTGAACCTAGCCTTATTTCCCCTCAATATATACTTACATATAAATCTTTTCATCAATTAATATCAATATCAGATTAGGTGGATACTTGGCTGATGGTTATTACTTATATATTAATTAGGGGAATGGTATTGATAATAGTAATGGTATGTTAATAAATAGTATTAATAAATTGTTTAGTTAAAATAATATATTGCACAGGTAATAATTTAAAATTCAAAAGTTTTAAGAATATTTACCATAAGTATTTTGATGTTATAATTTTCACTATACTACTGTTTCAGAGTAATAAAATAAATATTTATAATTTTTTTTTTTTTTTTTTTTGTTGCACTACATTTAAAATGATTGTAACTATTCTTGATTATTGTAAAAACATAAGTACTTAGTAAAATATTTTTCCGATTTGTGATAAACAATATCATAGGTAATTGATGATATTAAACAAAATATGATACTCATTGCATTTTTTTTAATTTGAAACATTATTATAAAAGGTATTTTTGAAGCATACTCATCCCCCCATTTTTGTCTTTAATAAAACATTTATTCAAATTATGATTTTTAGAATTTTTCAGTAACCTAGAGAGTAGAGATAAAATTTCAAATTTCTGATTTTTGTGTTTTAAGGAGTGTTTTGTGATGATATAAACTTTTATTTTTCAAATAAGAACCACCCTTTTTTCTGCAAATTATTTAGCAGATAATTTTTTTAAAAATCTTAATCTTAACAGTATTTTATATTGTCACAGAATCACCCTTAATGGTGGTACAAACAATCTTCAAAAATATGGTTTTCAAGTGTATTTAAAAATTCTAAAAAACAGAATTTAAATGTGTGCATACAATTTAAGTATAAAAATAGAGTGATCATACTTCAAAAATCGTCTGGCATATATGTTTCAAGCATTTCAGTAGGTATCTAATAAAAATATGTATTATGAGGTATTATATATTAAGTAAGTATTTAAATATTTATTTTAAACGAAATCTGCAGGTATTAAATGTGCATAAAAGGATGCGGGGCCATGGAAATTGGTTAGGTTAGGTTAGCCCATAGTGAGGCGACAAAGAATAGGTATGTGGCAGTCAGTGGTGTACATAGGAATTATTTTCAGTATGTCAATATATCACTTGTCAAGTAAACTATAACATAGCCATAACTAGATATATTTAGAGACCTAATTGGTAATAATTATGACAAACAATAACATAAATAGATATTGCGCAATTTTATTTTATGAATATTTATTAATATGTTATAAATATTATATAAAATTCATTATATATATATATATATATATTTAAAATATTAACTATTTCAACTGTATTTAATATTATATTACGATGAATCTTCATCAAAGCAAGTCCTGACAATCTAACATTTTCTTGTCGATTCCTCAAAAAAATAAAATATGATATATGATAAATATTATTAAATATAATATGTAATATTATTCATTATTAACTATAAATTATAAACTACACAGTTATTATTAATACATTTATAATCTTTAAAATATTGTTGCTCAAAAGTAAAATAATTTTTTTATTTTTGTAATTTTGGTAAGGTAAAGTGCTGTGCCTTTAGAACATGGGAACTGGTGTCAGAGTACAATTTGCCCTCCCCCCCCCCCTTGCTTTTGCCATCAATCTATAATATGCTATAGCACGTTGAGTAACTCATGTAAACATTATAATATACAACAGTAAATCGAATTCCTATCTAAAAAATAGAACGCATCATCGATGTAATACTTAACCCATACTTATTGATGGCGATAACATACATTTTTTTCGTGGTTTTTTTACCTTTGGTTTTTTTTTTGTGATTCATTCCAATACATTTCCTATGTGTAGTAGTTAGCGCCCATCTCAATCGTCAATCTTACCCTGTATATTATAATTCTGCACTAATGACATGTATAAAACCAATACGTAGGTCAGTATAGGTGCATAGGTAGTCTGTATTCATATGTTTACCTATACTTCACGAGCAGATCTAAGAATGAAAAAAGTAAGACTAGACTCAAAATATGAATCTATAATAGCGTGTATATAGATATATATGTATATAAATGTATATTAGTTATATTAATAATACTCGTATTATAGGTAGTTATAAAAAGTGATAAACCATAAACATTTGTAATTATTTGTACTTTGTAGGCATTTATTGTTATTAATATAAGATACTATGTATATAACATAAGTATTAAACTCTTTTATAAATTTAATATACAGTAATAAATAAAAAGATTTTTTGGAATAGATTTATAATATATATAAGTACATGCTTCAGGCCTACAGCCTCCATAGTCATTCATAGTCGCCGACCCTTTATCGTATTCATCAAGGTTTCTCACCATTATATTATTGGTAGCGTATTTTAAATTTTAATATAACGTGTATCAATACAACTATATGATTTTACGAATATATCTGCCAATGGTAGGACGTATACACGCAGTTTCTGTCACTGAGCTAGCCATAATAACCGGTTATATGCAAAAAGCGTTTGAAAGACCTTGGGTGCGTTTATAGTTATAATACTAATTCGCACAATATACTATTTGTATGTACCTAAATACTTCTGTGTAGTTAAGTGTTATGTATATATATATAAAATATACGCCATTCGTATAATGGCATTTGCGCGCACGCGCGTTCGAGAGTTGGATTATATGTCGTTTATACAGTATACGTGTGTTTTAGCGTAACTGTGTGCGCACTATCGTTCGTGTGTGCGAGTGCGTTGAAACATCAAGAGCAGCCCGCGTCCGCTGGAGTCAGATAAGCGCAGCTACAACACGGACACACTGGAGCCGCAAATGCTGTGGCGTACTTTGGTTGACGTCACGCGGCGGCGTCAGTATAAACTTTCAAAGGGTAGTGTACCCGTCGGTGGTGGTATAGTGGGTGATGCATGGAGGGCGCAGTAGTAGAATTGAGCGCACGCGCGCGTGCTTTTCTGTCTATGTGTGCGTGCGTGCGTGCGTGCGTGTGTGTGTGTGTGTGCGCGCGCGCGCGTGTGTAAGGCAAGGACGAGAAATTTGTCGGCGAGGGTGGTTAGAGTGAGTGGGTGGCAACAAAGGGAGGGCACGGCGACGGTACGTTATGTGTGTGTAAGCTTTCCAGTTCGTGTGTGTGTGTGTGAGCTTTCCAGTTCGTGTGTGTGTGTATTATGAGCTTTCCCGTTCATGTGTGTGCGTGAGCGGGTCTTGGGGTCGCGGGTAGTGGTCGGTTTGGTCCGAGGGGTGGGGTTCGGGGTGCGTGCTAGGTGCGCGCGTGTCAGAAGGGGAGGCGCGCGATTCAGCCGCCGCAGTGTATAATAGTGGTAGTAGTGTAGCTCTTGCAACATTCCGTGTACAATATCTTTCTTTTTTCTTTTTTTTTTTTCTAAAACAATTTTTTCGCTTTCCACGTTTACCCATTAACAATAATTATAATATACACATCATGTTTCGTACAATATCCATCGCGTTGTAAATATATATGTATAATATATAAACATAATATATAATCATCACGACAATTACAATTATTATTCATCTCATCCGCTGTGGCACTTCGACCCCGTCAGCGCGACCGCCATGTTACCGGAATCTGGTGAGCACACACACACACAAACACACACGCGCGCACGCACACACACTTATATAATATATTGTATATATAATAATATGTATATTCTATCACGATATATATAACGTTGTATTATATCGTAAACGCCGCGTATACGGGCATTTTTTCAGTTCGTGTACTTATCAACGTCGTCGTCTTCGAATTGTGTAGTCTATTCTTGATGTTTCATCTTTTTTTTTTTTAATGTGTAGCATTATTATTGTGTTGCAATCGTCGGCCGTTTATATTATTGACGAATTTACGTGTGCAACGGTTACATCGATATCGTTTCGCGATAAAACGCGCGCACTGGTCTGGGTCAATTTTTTATTTCGACTCACCGTCGTGTCTATAGGTAGGTGTTACGCATTGCATTCGGACCCGACGACAATACGATACGTTCTCGCGCGCCGTAATCACCGTCGTTATTGCCCGTTCGGGATGATCCATTATCGCATTTAATAATATTGTTGTACGACGAGATTTATACACCCCAACGTACAATATTTTGATGATACGGTAGTCGTCGGGGCAATATAAGTGACGAATAATAAAATCAACAATATATATTAAAGTGATAAGTGGTGCAAAGTATTATTATTATTGTTATTATTATTGAGACAATATTCTACCACGTCTTCCAAAAGTATTCGTAATAACGTAAAACGTTACATATCATTTTTACCACAAAACTCCGCCACCACCGCCGTCACTGCAGTCATGTCATCACCAATCGTGTATTCTACGAATATGGATACACGTACTACATCTGCACCGTCTACCGCAGGATGCACCACAACGATGTTTGTCTACTATAAATAATAATGGATTCATATCGGTTCCAACGATTTTTTTCGAATGTAACGAGTATATATTATGACATATAGATGTACACACTCTCACCGTTTAGATTTCTGTAACCCGACCTTTCGTCGTCTCCTCGACGCCCCCACAACGTGCACAGTCAATTCTAGTCATCCGCCGCTGCTGTAGCGTCTCTCTTGTTTATTTATTTTTAAACACTCAATTGTCTTCCTGTGCGACATTTCGTCCGCGATGGACACGGCGGTGTGCCTACATACTCTGTAGCACAATAGTTCGAACTTCTCGTACATCGCGCGTAATCGTATCACCAGGTCGATCGTATTTTCCGTACTTTGTATATCGTATACAAGCGAAAAACGGGTGGTACGTGCGCGTAATAAAAGTCTAATAACCGTCGTCTTCCGATCAATATGTGTCTATGATATATCTTTTATCTATGTCGTAATGCTTGTATCATGAGGTACAATATTATTGTAGTAGTATTGTAGTATACAGTAGCGTTGTAACAAGTATCAATATAGTAAAATACCTAGTAGATATTATAGTGATGGTAGTAGTATTGAATAGTACAATGGTATCTGACTATAATAGTGATGTATTTATATCGTTTGTATATTGCTTCCACGATTTTTTTATTATTAACGTATACATTTTTTTTATTCTATAATATGTATACTAATCTTATTTAGATTCATGACAAACAACGAAACATAACATTTACATTATTATTTTTATTTAAAGACACTATGATTTTGAAATAAATAAGTCAAGATATAACAAGTTATATCAAAGAAACCAATAAGTCGATTTTAATAGCTACAGAATATAAAGTATATACTTATGTATATTATAGTACGCACTTTACGGTTAAAAATTAATTTTTATAAATTTGCAAATAAATATAAATTTTGATAAACCGTCATTATTGATTTTTACTTCTATTAAATAAATATAACAATAGTTGTTATAGTTTTTATTATTTACTGATTTTTAAATAGCATAATATACTATATACATGTACAACTGTATAAGTCTATTAATATTATCGATTGGACACATTATTAGCGTTGATTTTGTGTTAGAAGCCATCGAATATATATTATATATATATAATGGTTACACACATACCCCATAATACAATAGTAAGAATGTTTTTAATGAAATCAATTCCAATCGTACAAAATTTGTACAATATAATGTAATTCGAAGAATAAACTACCCAATAATAGTTTGGAAAATATAGTACCTATAGTAATGATTATTATTTTTTAAAACATTTTCAAAGATATTTTCTACAAAATTCCTATTACTTTAAAGAAATGATTATTTTTATTTTATAATTAGTATACATATAATTAGTATAATTCGTATACATGTATACTATTTTCCGTTGTATCGTCCAGTATTAATTAATGCATTGCACATGATTGAGTGAATTTTATCATAATATCCAATCATTAATTCTATCTATAATGTAATACTATGCAATTTAAATAATAATCGTCTAATGATACATTTATATATTTGTGTATATAGGTTGTGATGTGTGACAGATAGCAACAATGGCGGTGGGCACGTACTACTGAAGCCCACCCCCACCACAACCTGGAGCCCTTAACCCAGGCATCGCTGGTGCTCACCATGGCGGTCGCCATCATCCTCCTTAATATCCTCATAATCGCTACGTTCACCAACATAAGAGGTATAATTATATGTGTTTACTATTTTATATGTATTTTTTCTGACATAATATTATTGGCATTACTGTGGCAGTCGACGACACAATTGTTCAAAATCGAGCAAATATAGACAAGTTATTTTAACGTGATTAATGCCATCTTAAAACGAAAATATAAACTTTTTTTATTAGAATTGAATCCATTTTTTTTTAATAATCCGCTATTTATATAATATAATAGGTGGAGGAGAGGTGATGAATGTATACTTGGTGTCACTGGCTCTGGCCGACCTGCTCTACGGTGTTCTTGTAGTGCCATTTTCCGTATATCCAGCACTTGTGCAGCAATGGGTTTATGGAAAAATTGCTTGTAGAATAATCGGATACATCGAAGTTGCACTGTGGACCGTGTCTGCATACACACTTATGTGGATTAGTGTGGACAGGTAATAATTTTAATGTATTTTGATTCTACACAGGTTATAATAACTATTTAGGCTCTTTATAATAATGCAAAATGATCACTCAAAGGTTACAAATATTATTACACCGGTAAACAAAAACTACACTATTTGTGTTAAAAGTATTTAATTAGTATCATAGAATACGTCATAATAGTTAATAATTATAATACTATTCCAGCAACCCAGCATTAATGATGGTATTAAATTGCCTATACAAGACGCCGTTATAAAAAATATCAATTAACTGTTTTTAAAATAATTCATCCAATATTCGAGGCGACGTGGTTACTCTTTGTTATTTCAATCATTAATTAGTTATTAAAAATTTTAATTTTAATTTAAATACTAGATTTTTCTTAATTACAATGACTTTAGTTCTTTAAGTTATAATTTTTAAATAGTAATCGCTATAGCCTATAATTATATTTCTAAAGGAGAAAATGTCGAGTATTGAATTAAAAATGTATTATTTGTTTTTAAATAATACTGTTATTACATCATTTAAAATTGAGTTAAAAAAAGTTGAAGGTCCGGGTGAAATACAGGTGAATTTTTATTGATTTACTGTGGTTTATATAATTACTCAGCTTCGTTAAACTTTGTAAATGCTTATAAAAATATTAAAACCATTAGTTCAAAATATATACCAAATCATATTTGTTTATTACGTATAAAACCAATACAATTTATTTTTTCTATAACTGAATATCGTCGAGCTTTAAATGAATCACCTTTTTTTATCTTAGTTGAATCGACAAATGAATCACCAGCAGTTAGCTGATATAACGATGATTTTTCAGTGAGTGCGTGGGTATATAATACAATGGTATATATACCTAGTATTATAATAATATTATGTATGTAGTAACGGTATATATGATTTCAAGTGCCTACCCCGCAGACACGTGGTATATATTTTGTACTCAGATGTAAAACACTCAATTATGCCAACCCGTGATATATACGGTATACGTCCAGCGGCGAACTCAAGCTTACGACTAGTTCGTGGTATATAAACCGTCTGAAATTTCTCGTACTTTTGTTTTAAAAATTCTTTTAGCCTGTATGTATAATTATACTGCAGTTCAATCGCATGTCTAAGTCGCGTGTTGTGTACTTCTGTACGCGCGATTTAGGTATATACATTCTCGTCGAAAACTGCAGCACGCGGAGGGACAAATTATACCCACCATAATATAACGCATCAAACATTCGCATGTGCACAACACCGCATTATGATGTGATCACATATAATAGCTAGATATATCATGATATTGAGTAGCGACATTGTTGAAAAGTTAACGTGCATCGTATTGTATGAATATATGATACAGCCCGTTTTCAAATCAGACTTGAACGCAAGCATAAGGGAGAAAAAATGTTTAAGCCGTAATATTTTTTTATTAGATATAGTGTAAAGTTTTTTTTTTTGTTTTTATTTATTAGCTTTTAGTCAGTGACTATGCTTGAAAATTCTTTTATATATGACACAAGTATAACAATAAAAAAATAAATATATATATTATACCATGTAAAGATAAAACTGTATATTCTATATAATATAGATATATAAATAGCAAACATTTTTTTTTGTAAAATTATACTTCATTTCCTCTTTCTTCGATGAGATTTTTCTCGCTCACGATTGGGCGTTAATATACAGCAAACTCTCGTTATGACGAAACTCAAGGGGAACAGAAAAAAAGTTCGAGTTATCGAACTTTATTGTAATGGTTATTATTTCAAAGAAATATCAATTGAATTTGAGATTAGGTATGGACAATTTGAGATATCGACGTTTGACATCATAAGAATCGACCGTATCTTGAGTTTTGACATAACAAAAGTTTACTGTACTAGCTGTATATACATATCTACTAACCTATCTAATATTTTAACAAAAAATTTTTCTAAGTCTAATATAGTGTGATATTATGCAGGTATCGAACCCAAATCGGTTTATATTTACAATAATAAATAGTGCGTTGAAATATCATTTATAGTATATAATACATATTGTACAAGGTGATTCTTTTATCGCAGAACACTACTCGACGTTGTTCCTCATATAACTCGACTTAACCTACGAGAAGTCGTAGAGTGAAGTGTATGTGTAAACCTCACTCTGACTGTGATGTATACAATAATATAACATAATATATTTGATATACTACAATTTACCCACAATGAAAATATACACGTGTGCACGATGGTTTTTCACAGGTACATAGCAGTACGTAAACCAGTCCGGTACTTTACGGTGCAGACGCGCACCAGGTGTCAGTGTTGGATGGCGTTCACGTGGATATCGTCGGCGATGCTGTGCAGCCCACCGCTGCTCGAATTCGGTGATCCAGTATTCGATCAAGACACGGCAGTGTGCATGCTCGACTGGCAGGGCATGGCGGCGTATTCGGTGACGCTGTCCATACTGGTGCTAGGGCCCAGTCTGATCACAATTCTGTACACGTACGTGTATATTTACGGTGCGATCCGACGGCTGCGGCGTGGCTTTCTAGCACACGACAAGGTAAGAAATGATATATAGATGTTATAGACACATAAATCATGTACTAAGACGATAAACCTAAGCACACACATACACATATATTTATATAATATTATAGATGAGCACTGCAGCTACGACTCCGCTTACTGGACGGTATAAACGGGGGCTTAAGTGAATAATAACTATGGGCAGTCGTTTACGTGGAAGTGCTTGCAGCTATATTTTATACAATTTAGGATTATTCCTTTGTATTGAGTGATCCAGGAAAGCCAATACTTGATTGTGTAGGACTCCTACCGATAGAAAATATTTGGACGTTATAACTAGACTGTTGAGTATAAACAGCAAAAAAACCCTATTATATGTATGCACATATGCAGGATTAAAGCCTAAAATATGCATAGATAATATTAAAATATGTACTAAAAATGAAAAAAAAAATCAGTTTTGAAAGTTGGTTTATAATTTATGTACATTCATTCAAAAATAAAAATAAAAGTACCTAGTAAATACCTGCTAACAATTATACAAATTAAATTAAAGAAAAAGTTTTGTTGTAATTAATAAATATTGATATAAAAGAAGTAACATTCCTTAAATATGAGTATATAGCCAGTATATGGCCAGTACAATAATAGTTCTCATAGGTCATAGCAATATATAACCAGAGACATAGAGTAGCTTCAAGTGATTTAATTTAATTTTTATAATACTAAACTAACATAAAAGTATATACATTATTTATATATTACTATAAAGTAGTATAAATGTTGCATATTTTAAATACATTTTAACAAACTGAATATAACACAAAATAGTTTAATGATAAATCTTTAAAGAGATTATATTTCAGTTTTAGTAGGTATAGGCATTTAAAATAATTTATATAATGTAATAAATAACATTGTGAAATTTATAAATAATTTCCGTATTAAAAAAATATCACATTCGGAATGTGGCTCAGGTTGGTGATTTGTAATTCAAGATTAAGTCTACATTTTTATGTTTTTTAAATACATTTGAGTATAGGTTACAAGGTTGCGCCTATGTCTGCTTGGTGTATATATATTACACACACACACACACACACACACACACACACACACACACACACACACACACACACACACACACACACACACAC